>JAVJIF010011363.1:0-106724 GCA_038442645.1 Agave tequilana
AGTATGCCTTATAAGCCTTATTGAAAATCTTTTATCTTGTGCATAAAAAGGGTGGTTTGTTATGAGTTATATACTTGATTTACATCATATTTTCTATTGGTTCTCAATTGATTTTTTTGTATATACTCATATTTTGTTTCCTATATATGTATGCTTCATTTCATATAATATCAATTTCTATTGGTAGTTTCATTTCAATACATATATATATGATTTATTTGTACTTGATTTATAAGATATTTACATGTTTAAGCATAAAGGATGTTTATGCTAAGCTTAATTCAGATCTTAATTTTTAATTGATTTCTCAATTGGTATTGTTTATATAACCTTATGCATTATCTTCAATTGGTATTTTTTTTACAATTGGTATTTTTTTTTATCAAAATGTACAATATATTTCAATTGGTATTTATTGAACTATTTATTTCAATTGATATCCATGAAAATTTAAATTGATATCAAAATATAAAATATTTTCTTTCATTGGTATCTCAAAAATTTTGTTTATTTATAAAGGTATCTCAAAAATGTGTTTTATTACCTTGAGTAAATTTCAAATTTTGATTTAAGTGATTATCAAAAATTGGATTATTAAAAATATTTTGATATATTGCCCATATGCAAGGAGAGCTTAACATCTGTTCTACATATAGATTCTTGTTGAGTGTATCTTATATTGAGGAACTTGACAACTCTTCTTTATGCGATACACGTGTGTAGGGGGAGCTTCACATCTCCTCTTATGCATTGCATATTATGCGTTATGTGAGTTAGGTTTTATCATCCCTTCTCATGTAATGCATATATGTAGGGAAGTTAACTTAGCGTCCTCCTCTTCATGAATGTATATCGCATATATCTCTTTATTGGTTTGTTTGATTTCACCCCTTTGTTGATTTTTATTTTTGACAAAAAGGGGGAAACATTGTTTTGTTTTTACTTTAACCCCTTTGTTGATGATTGACAAAAAGGGGGAGAAGTATTTTAGTATATATGCATGTTTTCCTTGCTTTATACATAAAGGGGGAGAAAGAATTTTTATTTATGCATATTGTTTTGTTTTGCAAAAAGGGAGAGAAGAATTTGATGAGTTTTATGCTTGATTGGCATGTTTATCTCCTTATATTTGCATACATGTTTGTTTAGTTTTATGTGCTTTATTGCCATATATTATTATTTATTGTAATGTATGAGTTAAGGGAGAGCTTCTTTGAAGCTTTACTTTAATCCATGCATATATAACTCCATGAGTTTTGTCATCATCAAAAAGGGGGAGATTGTTGGCCCAAAAGCCCATCACTCTAGTTTTGATGATGATCAACTCATGTAGTTATAGTACTAATGATCTTATGTTTAATTAGTCTCAGATTTATGTTCAAGATCTTAGTTGGTGTTTAGCTTCAACAAAGGATTTAAAGTCAAGTTTTGAAGCTAGCACGGTTGATTCAAGAGCCTATGCATCAAGAGCACATCAAGTACTCAAGAGGAGTCTAGATCTTTGGATCGAGTTTGGACCAAGTCAAGAAGATGAGAAGACTTCAAGTGAAGACCTTCAAGATCAAGACTTGAGTCTAGGTTTATTTTATTAAGATTTTATTTTTAGATAAAATGTAAAGAATAGAATAGTTGGTGGATTGCTCAAGTATACCGTATACACACACACTCTTGATTTAGATAACTTTTCATAAAAGGATTTTCATTTTGGAAAAATACCGGTTTGATTTTTGGAACTCAAAGTATACATGTCTTTAACCAAACTTATTTTAGAGCTTAATGTCAAAAATATAGATATTTCATCATGTATGTCTAGTGGATCATTTCCATACACTCTATGCTTTAAACGTGTTTAAATATCTTGATTTGAAGAAGTTTTGGAAAAATAAGTTTTGGAAAAATCTATTTTGGAAAAATATAGATTTTGTTTTTAGCCAAAATTCCTAAGTTACAAAAATAGTTCAAAATATTTGTAACATGTCTTGATTTTACTCAAACATGTTTGTTTATCAAAGTATAATACTGAAACTATTTTTGTAGAATTTTAGAGATTTTATGCGATTTTAATCAAAGTCCAAAAGCCAAGTTTTTAATCCCTATTTAGTTCTGGTTTGGCTTCTGCCGGTCGACCGATCTAGGAGTCAGTCGACCGAGTCGGTCGACCGACGTGCACAAACGTGCATGCCAGTTCTGGCTGGAGGGCCGGTCGACCAGCCGGTCGACCGCGAGAGAGCTTCTGCTCTCTGGAAACCCCGGTCGACCGGGCCGGTCGACCGACAGAGAGCTTTACTCTCTATTCCAGGCCACGGTCGACCGGGCCGGTCGACCGAGGCTCCAACGGTCAGATTTCTGACCGTTGGCGGTCGACCGAGGCGGTCGACCGACAGCCGCTGGGCTGTAAATTTGCCCTAACGGCTAGTTTTTCTAGCCTATAAAGGGGGGCTTATATGGACTGTTTTTAACAAGTTTTCAAGTGAGTTTTTGCACTAGTTTTTCTTACTCTTTTAAGAGGTTTCTCCACTTGTTTAAGAGCCAAATACTTCCATTCAAAAGGAGAGTTTATCAAGAGTTTTCAAAAGTGAATTTCTTGTGTTTTCCATCACATATTCAATCCTTGTTTTTCTCACAAACACTTGAGCTATCCATTGATATATTCATCCTATAGGAGTGTTGTTGTGAGATTGTCTTTAGGTGATCAAAGTGTTATGATCACCAAAGATTTCATCTTTGCTTTGAGGAGGGGGACGTGTGTTCGCATTGTTTCGGGTTCTAGTGGGAATTCGGTGTTTGAGGTGCGGCCTCGGCAAGCTAGTGGGCTTGTAATGTGTTGTTCTTGCGGGAACAAGAGAGGGACTAGAGAGTCCAAAGAGCTTGTAGGTGTTGCGGCACCAAGTGATCCGGTGGGATCGATTTTAGTGGAAATCCTTCATAGTGTTGAAGGCAGGGATGTAGAGCAAGTGTGCTCGAACTTCGAAACAAATCTCCCGTGTTTGCGATTGCTCTCTCTATCTCTTACTTATTTATATCTTGCATGCTTATATTGCTTTCATTTTTATATGCTTGATATATATTTGTGCTCATATTGTTATATGCTTGGGGATTATTTGCTAACACTTGTATTCAACCAAGAGAGCCAACGCGGCACCTCAACTCTTATTTAGAGGAATCTTGAGGAGTTAGCCCAGAGCCCTTCACGGAGAATCTGGCTACACTCTTGTGTTATACTTGGTGTTTAGTTTAAGAAGTTTTTAGTTTGCATAAATAGTTTTAATTCCGCATTAATTGACCATTAGATTAGCTAGTCACCTATTCACCCCCTTAGGTGATTACAATGCAGACTTGCGTTGTCTTTTTAATAGTAATTTAAAAATTGAAATAAATTTAGATGTATGCCTATAATGCAAGTCTAATCATTTTTAAACACTTCAAGCAATTGGTTATTGTTGATTATCAAAACAGTGTACAACTGTAATATTTTAAGAAAACCATAAATAACAAAGAATTCCAAAGGCATCTGAAGAAGACCTAAGAGCAGAATCCTCTAAAATGCCACGAAAACCCGGCTTTGATCACATTTGCGTGGCTTTTTGGTGGATACCTATTCTCTTCTTTCTAGAGAAGAGGCACAGGCAAGCAAGGAATTGTTAGCCACTCTCAGTTTACTGAAATATACTCCTGCACATACTAAAAGAGAAGAAAACTTATGAACTGTACTGTATCTTCCCCGACAACAACACCAAAAATTGATTATCAAAAACACAAGAGAAAGAGTTTAGGAAAGTGTTATCTGATGTACGGGAGCATGTCTCTGGATTTTGCAATTTAACCACAATAGCTAGAGGCTAAGCGGGTCGAATCCACAAGGAAGGATGTGATGCAAGTGTTTCGACCAAGTTCTAAAAGTGATCTCCTTTTGAAGAAAGAAGATAAGATAAGAAAAGTGTTTGTTTTGTTTGGACGTTGACTTTTTTTAATAAGAGAAAAGTTCATAATTCACTAATCATCTACCACATCTAAGTTACTAGTCTATGAAGATTAAACTTCATGTTAAATCATAAAAGTCGTTCCTGCAAAATTTGCTTTAAGTAAGATATATATAAGATGAAAATCCAACCCTAATTGAAACACACTGGCCAAAATTCAACATTAGATTATCAAAGTTTTCTAAGAATAGCATAAAAAAATTATTTAAATCTAATATTAAGCTATCAAAGTCATCTAAGCATAAAATAAGCAAAACTATTAACTAGTACTAACAATAATCAGTTTAACTTATTTATCATCATAAGTCTTCAAGAAGATTACCTAATGATTGGTCATCAATAATGCATATTTTTATTCACATTTTCTTACTTATTTTTTTATAAAATATTACTATTTAATTCATTTATTGTTTAGTAATGTGCATGCCTCCATAATTCAGGAGAAAGCCCAAAAGAAGCCCAAAAGCTCACAATTATTATGAAAACAAAGATTAATTGAGAAGATAAAGGAAGTTTCTACTCTATTCTATTTGAATTTGGGTTTTAAATTAAGTTAATTCAAAATCTAGATAAAGAGAAGGGTAGAATAAGATCAATCCTCATCCCAATTAAAGATAGTGGTGGATTCCTATTCAAATTTCAGTTGCTTGCACCACAAGTTGAAGATAAAGGGAAGAAAATTTAAATTTATCCAGATATAGAGATAACTTGATCCAAGATCGAAATATTTCTAAATTCGGGGATCAAATGAAGATTCTAAAGATAGATCTCTACATAAATGATGAGATCAAGGCACGTGCCAAAGCGTGTGATCAAATTTTAAAAAATTGTGCGGCCCCTCCTTTTTTTACCGCGGAAACACGACAACTCTGGGGTCGTTGCGTCGAGTTTAGTGGAGGTGTTTGTGTGGGACTCTACTTCTCAAATCTCCTATAAGTGCTCCTGAAGAGCAACAGACCAGAGGCATCTCAGAAATTGAGTATAGGATTTTTGTTAGCCATTTAATTTTTCGAAATTTAATTGTATTATTTAGCTTTCATTTGGAGAAGAAGATTTTTGAAGAAAAAGAAGGGCTTTGTAATTGTTAAGTACAACCATAATAAAGGTTCATTATTCTTTTCATCTCTCTTGTTCTTCAATTTAATTATTTTTCGTGCTTTAGTTTCTTTTATTTGTTTTTTTATGCAAGTTTTCTTCTTCATTATAAATCTTAAAATAATAAAAATATGAATAACTAATTAAAATTTGCAGTTTGCTAATCTCTCGATCAACTTAAGTTTAGTCTAAACGATGAACTGATTGAAATTTATGCTTGTTAGAAACCCTAAGATTAAATTGATAATTCTTGAAGATATAATTAGCTAAGTTGAACTAATTTAGGGTTGCACTTTTTAATGGTTACTCTTAGTTCATATTTTGATACTGTGATAGCATCATGTTAAGTTTAAAAGACTTTTCTTATACTATGCTTAAAAGCTAGGATGAACTAAAGTTTAATTTTAGTGTACTCTATTTCTAGTTTACAATATTTTTACTCATCTTACTTGATTCTCATTCAAAATCCTAGAGTAGATTTTTGTAGATTCAATATGATGTTCTCCCTTCTTAGCTAATACTTGGTTGTGGTAGATGATTAGTAGACTATAATCTCTTTTGCTTATTTAAATCCTTTTCTTACAATCAATATTCCTTTTTCAACCTATTTGTGTAGAGAATTTATTCCGGAAAGCTTCCATCGCATCCTTCCCTGTGGAGCAACCCGTCGAGCCCTTACTGAGAAGAGACTAAGAACTTTCTGACTTTAACTCTTGACTTTACTTTCAATTTATTTTCCCTTCCTCAATCAAAATTTTGGCACTGTTGCCGGGGAGGGAATGGTATGATATTCGGTAAAACTATTTTTTCCCTTTCTCCCTGTTTCTGTTTGTAGGATCTGATAACAGGAAAATTTACTGCAACTCAGGAAATTTAGCAACTTTGTGCTATGCCCTAGAAGGCAGAGCCAGAGGAACCTCAAAGAAGCCGCGTTTTCGCGGCTATTGCCGTGTTTCCGTGACAAAAGCAGTGCCCTATTGCTTCTATCTTGGTTGGTCTGCTAACAATTGCAATTACATTTTACTACAGTTGATAATTTTTCTCTGTGATCACCCTGCATACTACTAATTAATTAACAGTAACCTATTTGCTGATTAACATAAAAAAAATTTAGACTCTTGCATCATAGGCATGTGTCTATTTAAATTTTTTAATTTCTGTTGAAGAGTGCTGACGACAAGATACGTCCACATTGCATGTAGTATAGGAATCACTTTTTAGTTGATTCACTGCTTTAGTAAATTCTTTTCTATTGCTTTACACGTGCACTAAATCATTTTAAGAGTAAAATCCCTAAACAACATAAGGAGGGGACGTCATTACCTTTTCTTGGCCCACAAACTACTGCCGTTGCACTCAGAACCCTAACCAAAAAATAAAAATTTACTAGACTTTGGCCTTAGGTTAACTCAGGCTCATTAGGAGATTGACTGAAGGAGAAAGTTGTTCGAAATTAACTCTTGCCAAATCGGTGACTAGGTAGGAGATTGAGAGGCGAAACCTCAACGATTGGTGGTTTGGCATAATTAGGCTCGTCTTTGACGGATACCTCCTACTGATCTTGCCATCTACCTGGCCGATTAACTTGTGGTTAAGGTCAATAATGTACCTCCCAAAGACAGTCTAAAGTTAGAAGTCATCTAAGTCCAGGATTACCCTAGATTAGGATTTTTGGTTTTGATTTTTAATTTTTTTCTTGATTGATTAGGTGAACTTGTTTGATTAATTGTGCATGTCAGCTTGGCTAGAGACCCAGCCATATCTAGACTAAGTAGTGACAGTTCACCACCTGAACTCGAACCCGATCCACACATGGGACAACCACCATCACTGCAGGATAGGTTCCATCCTTTAAGGACTTGTCTTCCATCTTCAATTCTGCTCCCCGATGTTGGAGACAACTAATTTGAGCTGAAACCATAATACATTAACACTCTTCACAAGTTTCATGGATTTTAATTGAGGATGCATATACCCAACCTAGAAGTAGATGCTGTTAAGTTACGTTTCGTCCCATTCTCTTTAAAAGGCTTAGCAAAAAATGGCTTTATAGTCTAGAAGCCGGTTCCATATTATTATGGGATAATTTCGTCAAGGCCTTCTTGGAGAAGTTCTATCACGTTCATAAGACTGCGCAAATTAGAAAAAGCATCTTACAGTTTAAGCAAACAGCTAATGAACCTTTTTGAAAATATTTCGAACGCTTTAAGGACCTCCTTGCCCAATGCCCTCACCATGGGATAGAGAAATGGTGACTTTGTCAATCTCTTTATGATGGATTAGAATATCAAACGAAAACCCTATTAAAATCCATGTGATAAGGAGGATTTTTGAAAAAGAACGAAGACGAAGGATGGTTATTATATGAAGACTTGGCTGATAAGACCATCTAATGGGAACCAATTTCGAAAAAATTTAGGACTAACGACACCCTAGCTCTTCTAAAGGTGGTGCCCATTCCATTGAGGCAAACATATCTACTGAAGCTAAACTAGCTACTGTGATGCGAAGATTAGAAACTCTAAAAACTAAAGAGCAAGTCTCAGTGAACCAAGTTAGCCCAACACCGTCGACGGGCTACACTTACTGTCAAGTCATGAACCATATGTTCGAGGAATGTCCTGTCTTTTTAGCTCATCAAATGTTGCCTGAACATATGAATGCAGCCCTCACAAGGTCCACTAACATTCCATATTCATTCACCTATAATCTCGGTTGGAGAAATCACCCAAATTTCTCATGGGGCCCAAACAACAATGATCAAATAAGGCCCAAATTCTCCAACAATTTCCAACAACCTCCTTATCAACAAAATTTTTCCAACTAAAATCCTCCACCCTCTTTCCAAAATTCACATATAGAAATAAGACTCTCAAATATGGAAAGAAAGGTGGACACTCTAGTTAAAAGTTAAGAAACACTAGCTCAAATTATGACTAGGATAGAGATGCAAATGAGTCAGTTGCCAGTTTCTTAAGTGAAAGACCCAAAGGAACTTTACCTCGTCAACTGGTAGCAAACCCTAAGAACTCTAGTCAAGCTCATTTGGCTCAAGAGAATCAAATGAATCAATGTAATTTGATTCATACATTGTGATCAGAAAAACAAGTCGTAACCAAGTGTCAGCATCATCAAGTTCAACACAATCATCCACCTCTCCTAGTCCCACTCCACCTCCACTTGATTCTGACAACACTAAAAAGACAAGTCAGGTGAAATTATGCACAAGTTTATAGCACCTTATCCAAATAGGCTTAAAAACAAACAAAGTGCACAAATGGATAAGGTACATGAAATTTTTAAT
This sequence comes from Agave tequilana, assembly GCA_038442645.1. NCBI lineage: Eukaryota > Viridiplantae > Streptophyta > Magnoliopsida > Asparagales > Asparagaceae > Agave > Agave tequilana. Next base: position 8,380 of record JAVJIF010011363.1, read on the forward strand.
CAAGTCAAGATTAATGTACCTCTTCTTGATGCAATCCAACAAGTCCCTAGTTATGCCAAATTCCTTAAGGACATGTGCACCAAGAAGAAAAAGGCTAAAGTGCCTAAGAATATCTTTCTAGCCACTAACATTAGTGAGCTATTATCCAATCAAATCCCTATCAAGTACAAGGATCCCGGTTCCCTATCATTTCTTGGACAATAGGTCAAACTTTAATTAATCGTGCACTTCTTGATTTGGGAGCAAGTATCAATAACTCCCTTTCTCAGTCTACCAATAACTAAGGTTAGGCGAGCTTAAACCAACTAAAGTTACAATCCAATTAGCTGACCAGTCCATAAAAATTTTCAAAGCAGAAATTATCGATGTCCTTATCCGGGTTGGAAAGTTTATCTACCCAGTAGATTTTATTGTTCTTGAGATTAGGTCTCAAACTCCCGTTATCTTAGGGCGTCCATTCCTTACAACTACAAATGCGATCATCAATTGTAGAAACGGATCCATGAGGTTAACCATTGGAGACATGACTAAAGAAGTCAATGTCTTCAACCTAGAGCAACAATCTCGTAAGATAAAAGACCAAACGTTTGAGGTAAACTTCATTGAGAACAATTGTGAAGAAAAAAGTGAAGATATAGGGAATAAACCTCAATTTCTTGATAAAGCATTTAAGGATGAATGCAACTATTTTAATGAGAAGACATATGTTGGAGATCCTGATTTTAGAGTCCCCTTTAAAAAAAAAAAATTGATTTGAGTGTCTTCAATTTCAATGAGCCAATCAATGACATATTACATGAGAACATAATTCAAGAACCTTCAATGGACCTAACTTTTGAAAATTTCTTTAAAGAAGAACTCATGCGTTTGGATGAATCGATTAGGGATATTTTGGTTAATTACACACCTTCAGGAGAAAGTGTTAATCTAAGTTTTGAGAAGTTGTATGAAACGGAATTAGAATTCCTATGCATTCATAGTGAGAAAGTTCTAACTGAGAAGTATGATGGTAATCAATTTTTAAACAATGGATGTAGACATATGAGGAAGAAGAGCTTAAGTAAGGTGAGACTGGAGAGGAACAAAGATAAAATGTCAAAATGATTGGCGCCCCAACTGTGACCTATAAAGAGAACCCATTGGAATCATGGGAAGCGAGCTAGAAGGATGAGACCTAAAGAGATCTAGGTGTGGAAAAATATGATGTTGTACATATTTTTGTACCTATTTCTACACTTTATTTCTTACATGCATACATTCATTCATACATTGAGGACAATGCATGAGATAGGTGTGGGGAAAGGTTTACTAACATACTTAATAGAATATTAACATAGGTAGATATTAAAAAAATTAAAAACTTTTTCAAAATGAAAACAATATTTTGGTTTATTTTTGAAAGAAATTAAGTTAATTTTAAGGAATGAAAAAAATCATAATTAGGATTTCTTAATACTTGATCAAAATAAGATTATTTGTTTGATTTTTAGGTGTAGGAGGAAAAATTAAAAAAGTAATTTAGTCCTGATTTTTACCTTAATAAAATATGCATACTTTATACACTTACACACTTAGAACTCGAAACAAAGACTCTTGTGTCTTAGAAAAAATATATATATGAAAAAAATAAATCTAATTATTGATTAGTTAGATGTTTTGGCCTAAGAAAGCCTTGGTACTTACGCAACAAATAACAAGGGAAAAAAATATAAATATAATATATGTATTAACACATCTAATAATCAATTAGTTAGGTATTAGGGCCTCAAGAAGCCTTGATACTTACACAAAAGAAAATAAGATGAGTTATATATATTAGAGAGAGAGAGAGAGAGAGAGAGAGAAGTGCTTAAAAGATAACGAAGTGGTAATACTTCGAACTTCTGAAAAAAGGCAAAAAGTTATATATATACAAGGCATAAGAGTTGAAGTTAAAGAATCCCGAGTCAAAAATTCACAGTCACAAAAGTGCATATAATTTAGGATAAAATAATAAACTAAGTAAGAAATTTAGTTTTAACTCTAACCTAAATTGATAATAAAATTTTTACATCGAGACTAAGTATAGGAATGAATAATTTGATAAGCCTAAGACTTATAAATTACTTGATTTCCTTAAAAATATTTCAAATATTTTCTATCTTTCAAAAATGGTATTTCAAAAATACTAACATTTTATTTTTCTTTCTTTATGGATTTTGTGGGTGTAATTCACTGAAAACCCTTGCAAGACAATACCCGTCCTCTAGTGATAACTTAGAAATTTAATGACTTGTTGCACATGCTAGTGCAACCGTGATTCCTACGAAAGTGAATTAGGTTAGATTAGTTTAGATTTTTCTTTTTCTTTTACTCGAGAACGAGCAAAAAGATAGGTGTAGGGTGCGATTTGTCATAATACTGCATATTTTTATTCACATTTTCTTACTTATTTTTTATAAAATATTACTATTGAATTCATTTATTTTTAATAATATGCAGGACTCTATAATCCAAGAGAAAGCCCAAAAGAAGCCCAAAAGCCCACAATATTATGAAAATAAAGATTAATTGGGAAGATAAAGAAAGCTTCCACTCTATTCTATTTGAATTTGGATTTTAAATTAAATTAATTTAAAATCTAGATGAAGAGAGGGGTAGAACAAGAGCAATCCTCATCCCAGTTAGAGATAGAGGTGGACTCCTATTCAAATTTTGGTTGTTGTACTACAAGTTGAAGATAAAGGAAAAAAAATTGAATTTAACCTGGATTTAGAGATAACTTGATCTCCAAGATCGAAATATTTCAAAATTCGGGGATCAAATGAAGATTCTGAAGATAGCTCTCCACATAAATGGACGAGATGAAGCCATGCGCCAAAGCGCGTGACCAAATTCAAAAAATTGCCGCGACCTCTCCTTTTTTGTCACGCAAACGGGGCAATTCTGGGACCGTCTGCGTCAAGTTTTGGTGGAGGAGCTTGTGCAGGACTCTACTTCTCAAATCTCCTATAAGTACCCCTGAAGAGCAACAGAGCAGAGGCATCTCAGAGATTAAGTATAAGATTTTTGTTAGCCAAATAATTTATTGAATTTCAATTGTATTATTTAGCTTTCAATTTGGAGAAGAAAATTTTTGAAGAAGAAGAAGAGCTTTTTAATTGGAAAGTGACAACCATAATAAAAGTTCATTATTCTTTTCATCTCTCTTGTTCTTCAATTTAATTGTTTTTCGTGCTTTAGTTTCTTTATTTGTTTTCTTTTTGATGCAAGTTTTCTTCTCATTATAAATCTTAAAAATAATAAAAATATGAATAACTAATTAAAACTTGTAGTTTGCTAATCTCTCAATCAACTTAAGTTTAGTCTAAAAGATGAACTGATTGAAATCTATGCTTGTTAGAAACCCTAGGATTAAATTGATAATTCTTAAAGATTAATAATTAGTTAAGTTGAACTAATTTAGGGTTTCACTTTTAATGGTTACTCTTAATTCATAATTAGATACTTTGATGGCATCATGTTAGGTTTAAAGACTTTTTTTATGTTATGCTTAGAAACTAGGATGAACTAAAGTTTAATTTTAATTAGTGTACTCTAATTCTAGTTTACAATATTTTTACTCATCTTACTTGATCTCAATCAAAATCCTAGAGTAGAATTTTATAGATTCAATATGATGTTCTCCCTTCTTAGACTAATACTTGGTTGTGGTAGATGATTAGTAGACCATAATCTCTTTTGCTTAATTAAAACCTTTTCTCACAATCAATATTCTTTTTTCCAAGATATTTGTGTAGAGAATTCATTTCGAAAAGCTTCCATCGCATCCTTCCGTGTGGATGGACCCGTTTAGTCCTTCCTACGTAGTTAAATTGAGAAGAGACTAAGAACTTTCTGACTTTAATTTTTTCTTTATTTTCAGTTCAATTTTCCTCTCTCAATCACCTAACTCTAGGGTTTTAAGCATGCATAGGATTTAATCAATTTTATCTAACATAGAATCAGAATTGGTGGTGGAGAGATTAGCAAACCATGAAGTAGATTAGTTAAGCATGAATGATATTAAACTATGCATGGTGTATAAGAAAGAAAATTGGAGAATTAAAAACTAAAACGAATAAAGAAGACGAGAAATTGAAAGAAGAACAAAAGAACCCTGTTTATTGAAGCTTACACCGTCTAATTACAATGCTCCTTCATCTCTTTACAAATTACTCACTCAAACTAAAAATCCTTGAAACTACCGTGAAAATTTGGAAGAAAGAGAATACTAAATAAAATCCTAATTCTTTGATCTCTGAGATATCTTTTTTCCTCTGCTCTGGCTCTATATTTATAGTAGAAATAGTGGATAGACTTCCATTCGAAGATGTACACCCAACCGCCAAGCCAGATTCTAAAAGATTGTCGAGTTTCTGCGGCAATAAAGGAGTGTTCGTGATAATTTTATGGTGGCTGAGGCTGTATTTTGGGCTCTGACTTCATCTCATCCATCCATAAGGAGATATATCTCTAGAACTAGGATTTGAATTTGGGATATTAGATAACATCTCTTTTCTTGACTTGGAGAGCAAGTTATTATCAGTTTTCGAATTTAATTTGAATTCTCCCCTTATCTCCAAACTTGATTTGATTTATCCTAAAATTTTTTATGGATTTTTTGATTTTGGGCTTCTTTTTTTTATTTATGGAGGTCTGCACATCACTAAGTAAAAATAAGATTTAATAGCAATGTTTTATAAAAAATAAATCTAGAAATATGATGTAAAAATATGAAAATTTATGAATAATCAATTAGCCAACTTTGTGACAAAGGTTTTAACGTTGCTTTTGATGATTTCACTTGTGATATTTTAGACAAGAAAAAAATGCTTGTATTCTTTTCGGTTTTCATGAACATAATGTTTACATGATCGATATATTAAATTTACATTGCAATGTTACTTATTTAAATGCGTTTAATGAAGATTCTTGGTTATGGCATAGAAAACTATGCTATATTTTTGTTTGATCATCTACCTCGAATTAAATCTAAGAAATTGGAGAAGGGTATTCATTTTTTGAAGTTTGAAAAGGACCGCATTTGTGATGTATGTCAACTTGAGAAACATACCAAGTCCTCTTTCAAAGCAATCAAGGATATCATGACATCTAGGCCATTAGAGTTAATCCACATTGATTAGTTTGGTCTTAATAAAACCAAAAGTCTTAGTGGTAACCGTTTTATTTTTGTCCTAGTTGATGATTTCTCAAGATTTACAAGGGTTTTCTTTTTAGAAACTAAAGATTAACTTTTTTTCGCATTTTCATGTTTTTTGAAAAAGGGTTGAAAAAGAAAAAGATTTTATGATTTTACTTATTAGGAGTAATAGAGGTGGTGAATTTATAAACCACTCCTTTATCACTTATTGTGAAGAAAATGTAACTAAACATGAACTTTCATGTTCTAAAACTCCATAATAAAATGGAGTCATTAAAAGGAAGAGTTGCACTCTCCAAGAGATGGATAGGACAATGATTAGTGAATACAGACTCCCTAAATATTTATGGGCCGAAGCTGTAAACACCTCATGTTACATATCGAATAGAGTTTATTTTTTGTAAAATACTTCTAAAACCCCTTTTGAAATTTATTACTTAAGAAAACCAAATATTTCCTACTTTAAGATTTTTAGATGTAAATGTTTTGTTTTGTATACCAAAAGTAACTTAGGAAAGTTTGATGCAAAATCCTTTGAAGCTACTTTTGTTGAGTATTCAAACACTAGTAAGGTTTATAGAGTCTTCAATAGGCCAACTTTGACTATTGAAGAGTCTGTGCTTGAGAAATCTAACTCTCTTGTGAAGAATGTTGTAGAGATTGATTCCTTAGGTGAAGACATTGAAAAGATTTCATTGAAGGACTCGCCGGCTCAAGAAGATGAAGATAAACCAAAGGACAATACAAATAGTAAAGTCCAAGATGGTTAAGTGGAGCAAACTCAACCACTTCTAAAAGATTGGAGATATTCTACAAACCATCTCAAGGAGCTTACATAGTTGATGTATCCTAGGGGGTAACTACTCTCTCCAAACTCCATGATATTTATAATCATTTTGCATTCATCTTTCATATTGAACCCAAGAACATCCTCAAAGTCGAGGGCAACACATGTTGGTTGCTTGCAATGCAAGAAGAGCTCAATCAATTTGAGCACAAGCAAGTTTGGCATACTTTGTTCCTAGGCCCTATGATAGGCGAATCATTGGCACTAAATGGATTTTTAGGAATAAGTTTGATGAGTCAGAAAATGTTATTAGGAATAAAGTTAGGTTAGTGGCTCAAGGTTACACTCAAATCGAAGATATTGACTTTGAGGAAACCTTTATATCCGTAGCACGGCTTGAAGCCATACGGATGACACTTGCCTTTGCTTCTTTCAAAGATTTCAAACTTTTTTAAATGGATGTTAAAAGTGCATTTTTAAATGATTTTATCGAAGAGGAGGTGTATGTTGAATAACCCCCAGGTTTGTTGATCCTACACATCCGAATTTTATTTTTTAAACTTGATAAGGCTTTATATGGTTTAACACAAGTTCCAAGAGCTTGGTATGAAAGACTTTCAAGTTTTCTTGTTTCTAGTGTTTTGTTATAGGCAAAGTTGACACTACCTTGTTTACAAAGCATATAGATAATGATATGTTAATTATGTAAATATATGTTGATGATATCATTTGGATCTACTAATGAAAAGCTTTGTGAGGATTTTGAATCATGCATGAAGAAAGAGTTCGGAAAAAGTATAATGAGAGAGCTCAAGTACTTCCTTGGACTCCAAACAAGTAAAGGAGAGATGAGATTTTTGTCAATCAAGTCAAGTATTCAAGAGAACTTATCAAGAAATTTGGACTAGAAGATGTGAAAATTAGTAAGACTCATATGGCTACCACAACCAAGCTTGACAACAATGAACAAGGTAAAAATGTTGACATTAAACTCTATCGTAGCATGATTGGTAGCTTGTTTTACTTTATGGCTAGTAGGCTGAACATAATGTTTAGTGTTTATTTGTGTGCTAGATTTTAATTTTGTCCTAAAGAGTATCACTTAATTATGATAAATGGTATTATTAGATATCTTAAAAGCACTATTGGCATAGTCTTGTGGTATCCGAAAACCAGATAATTTTCAATGACGAGTTATTCGAATGCCGACTATGGCGGTTGTAGAGTGGATAGGAAGAGCACTAGTGAAACTTGTCAATTTCTTTAAAATTTTCTATTTTGTGGTCTTTCAAGAAACAAATTTTTGTATCCCTCTCAACCGTCAAGAGAAAGTACGTTGTGGCTGGGGCTAGTTGTGAACAAGCCCTTTAAATGAAACATGCTCTACTTGATTATGATTTGAATGATGATCATATCAAAATATTTTGTGATAATACTAGTACTATACATATGACTAAGAATGCAAATCAATATAGCAAGACCAAGCATATAGAGATTCAATATCACTTTCTTAGAGATAATTATAAGAAATGATATATTAAAATTGATTATGTTTCTACCGATTTTCATTGACTGATATTTTTACAAAACCTTTTGACTACAATAGATTTTTTTCATTTGTGGTGAATTAAATATTTGTATGATAGATTAAGTTTATAAGCTTTCGTGGTTTTATGAGTTTTACATTACTTTTTCATGAAAATTTTCCATTAAGTTGATTTTTACTTTTAATTGGTATCATGTACATATTCAAGTATCATCTTTTTTAATTGGTATTTGAATTTTAATAGTTGGTCTTCTTTTTCTTTTTTTGATGTATAACAAAACGGGGGAGAATATTTATGAGTTATTTGTTTATTTGTTTGAATTATTTATTTGTTTTAAACGCAATTACCTCTTATCCATTCTCTTGCTTGTATGCAATATTTCTAATATTTATTTCTTGGCATGTTAATTGCTCTTACTCTTTCTTGCATACTTATTTTATTGGTGGTTGGAGGCTGGAAGGAGCTTGGCCCGTTTATGCATAATGTCCTATATTGTAAAATTCGTACTTTTATGTATATGACTTGCTTGTTATTGCTATATCATTTAGTCATGTATGATTGAACTTGAAATGTTTGCATAATTTCAGGGGGAGCTTTTCAAGCTCTTCATTTTGTTTGCTTAAATAACTCATTTGTTTTGTCATCATCAAAAAAGGAGATATTGTTGGCCCACGGGTATACTCACCAATTTTGTTTTGATGATTACAAACCACATAAAGCTATTTGGTACTAATCAAGTTCTAGTGCTTATAAACTTACAGAGTTCAAGAGATTGAAAGTTGTTCCATTCTTCCTCAAAATAAAGATTCTAAAGAAATCAAGTTGATTCAAGGAAAGGGATTCAAGCTCGCTCAATCAGAAGCGTCGATTTTGAAGAGACCCTCTTGATGAAGACTTGAAGAGAGTGTAACCCTATGTAAGATCTTAGAATATTTAAGTTTTAGTTTTGAATTGATGCTCAAGAATCACACAAACTTGCACAAGTTTTCTATACAAAAATTGTTTTAAAAATATTTCAAAATATCCCAGTTTTTGACCTGACTTTCGACAGTTATATACTGTGCTGTCGACAGCTGAAGAGAGCTGTCGATAAGGGACTATCGATAGACTCTTTTCAGAGAACTGTCGACAGCTCTTCACAGTAACTAAGGGTTTGTTTGGTTTTGGGCTGACTGTCGACAGTCCAAAGGAACTGTCGACAGCTGATACGTTATGTATCAGCTCAGCTGTCGACAACCCCTTTGGATGTCGATAGGGTTGGCTTTGCAACGGCAAAAATTTTAGTCATTGCACACTGTACTGTCGACAAATCCAGTGATCGTTTGAGCCAATTTTGAATTAAAACGAGATATTCTCCTTTCTAACTATTTTGTCTTATTCTCAAATGGGTATATTTCACTTTATTAGGTCTATGTCAGTGTTTTATTGACTGATTTAGCTCTCTAAAGATGTTTTCCTTCTGCCTATATATATGGTTCTTTGTAGGAGAAGTGTCTTATCTAATTCAACAAGTTTCATTCCAAGTTTTTGAATCAAAGTTTTTAAGGTAAAATAAAGTTTTTGCTTTCAAGTTTCAAGTTTCAAGAGCTCTCAATTCAAAATCATTCTTTGCAAGTTTTAAACTCACAAGTTCTATTTTTTCAATTGAATTTTCTCTCACACAAAGCTTCTTGAGCTTCATTTCTCCACTCAAAACTCTAGGAAGTTGTAAAGAGAGAGTTTGTGACCTTTGTGGTTGTCAAGAGCTTGTAAACCTCATTAGTTTTGTACTACCTCTTGTGTAGAGGTTTGAGAGATTGAGTTGTGTACTCTAACCTTGTATGGATCTTATAATTCTTTTATGGAGGTTCCTTTGTGGAAGATCCTTAGTAGATAGTGAAATCCTTCATGCGGTGAAAGCAGGGACGTAGAGCTTTGTGCTTGAACCTCAAAAAAATTCTTATGTTTGCGATTGTTCTCTCTTGCTCATACTCTCTCTATTACTTGCACTTGTGTTTTTGCTTATTTGTATTACTTGCACTTGTGTTTTCAGTTTCATTAAATTTTCTATTCATCTCCTGCATCATTCATACTTGTCAGTTTTTCTCTTCCAATTAAGAAGGCAATTGAGCACCTCATTTCTTATTTAAAGGAATATAGAGGAGTAGTTCTAGAGCCCTAAATTTAGAATCGAACTTCATTTCTTGATTTAAGTTGACCATTTGCATTTTTCATTTTTAATCATTGCATTTTCGCATTTGATTAGTATTACACCTATTCACCCCCCTCTAGGTGTAGCTTCAATAAAGTCATCGGAGTGTTGGAATGTGGTTCTGAGTCAAAAATGTCTTCAGAATAGAGGACAACTCCAGGAAGGCTGGATGTGACAGAGGCTTCGGGATGAACTCTAAGAGTTATGGATGTCTCTGATTGAAACCTGCACAAAAAAATATAAAGTATGAAAACGTGCTAGGTTCTCAATGCTACCGCTATAGCAAGTGGCTATGCGGGACGTGATCCATAAGGAGGGACTGTGGTAGAAGCTTTTAGTAAGTTTCTTTTCTAGTTTATAAAACAGGTTAAAACGTTCTTCTTTGTTTTAGAAAGAAAAAGGAAAAAAATTTAATGTTGAAATAGGAGAAGATGGAAGAAGAGATTATGTTGTTGTTGTTTTAAAAGAAAACTAATTTAAAAAGAAAGAATTAAATTGATGAAGAAAGAGTGGTTTAAAAGTGGGATTCTAGACTGAGAAATTAAAATAAAAAATTACCGCTTCGGCGCTTGCTTACCGTTGATCCATTGCAACGACTTACCTTAGCTTGAAGGCGAGCAAAGCATGGTATATAGGATCTTTCACTTTCTCAACCTAAGCTATCAAATAAAGTGCAAGTAGAAAATAAAACAAAAATGGTTACCCATCACCATAGGCCATCAATGGCACTTCCAAGAGCAAGGCATATTCGAGGCATCAGATTCATTTGAATTACAAGCACCTAAGAGGAAATTAAAACAAAAACAAGGAAAAGAATAACATAAAATGCAACCTTCGATTAAATTGAAAAGCTATGAAAGAAAAAAGAAAGAATTACAATGGTGTCACTCTCAATACAAGTTTCTCTCTCTTACTCACATGAATCTCCTCTCTAACCTAAGTTACATAAAGAAAATGAAAAATTACATAAGAAGAAAAAAAAACCTAAGTTAAGAACTAGAAATAAAAACTAGCGTAAACTCTCTGCTGAGTGATGCCCTTTTGCCTTCTGAAGTGGTGGTATTTATAGGTTAAAATGTATAAGGGAGAGTGTGCTTGAAGATGAGACTAAATCACTAGCCCAACAGAAAAGATCTTCCGATAAAGGTTGGAGATAAGGCTAGAGATATGGACAAAACCGCTTGCCCAAAAGAAAAGATCTTATGATAATATCTCTTTTGGATCTCTGGATTTAACAATATCCCTTTGATTCTTCAAGCTAACCAAATTAATTCTTCTAAATCTAATTTTAACTCTATTTATTTGGCTTTATTTTCAGTTAACTAAAACGATCCAATTAAATCATAATTTAACTGGCTTTTATTTGGTCTTATCTTTTCTCTCTTCATTAAGATAAACATGCAAAATAAGACATTAAAACAAAGAATTACCAGGATTTATTACAAGATAAATGTGGGAATGTAATAAAAATAATGCAAAATACATGCATGATCACAACCTCACACCTATCTCAAAACAAGAAAACTAAACTTAAGAAATTATTAGACCACTTTCGCAGGTCACGCGACTATACTGAGCATGTGCAGTAAGCCTTTAAACATTCAGGCTTTCCCTAGAGGAGGAGTTGTAGTCTCCTGAGGGATTTTAGTGAATTACACCCACAAAATTTATAAAGAAAGAAAAACAAAGTGTTAGTATTTGAAAACGCATTTTGAAAGAGGGAAAACATATTTGAAGTATCCTTGCAAAAATTCAAGTAATCTATAAGTCTTAGAATTATCAAAACTTAGTCATTCCTAAACCGAGTCTCTATTCAAAAACATGTTATCAATCAAGGTAAGAATTAAAATTGTATTTCTTAGCTAGTCTATTATTTTATCCTAAGTCATATGTAGCTTTGTGATTGTGAATGTTTTGACTAAGGGTTCTTTAACTTTAACTCTTATGGCTTATTATTTTTTACATTTTATGGTGCTAATATCTCTTAGTTCTATTAACTTTCTAATTTTCTCATGTAACGAGCTTTTAGTTGGTGACTCCCAAACCGGATGGTATTAGTGTTGGCCCAGAGGGCTTTCACCTTAGTTTTGATGATGACTAACTTTTGAAAGTTAGTTTACTGATCATCTTGTGTTTAATAAGTTTTAGATATTGATCAATATCTTAGTGGGTAATTAGCTTCAACAAAGCATTCAAAACCAGTTTTGGAGCTAACACATGATAATTCAAGAGCTCGCGCATCAAGATCGCTTCTAGCACTCGGAAGGAGTCAAGCTCATTTTGGATCAAGTTTGGATCGAGTCGTCTTAAAGATGGAGATTGACAAGAAGATTTCGGTTTATTTTGTTTATAGTTTAGATCATGTGTAAAGATAGTTTTGATATGCTCAAGTATATACACACACACAAGTTAAATAGTTTTGGTTTCGGTTTAACCGTTTTGGATTTTCAAGAATATATTTGTTTTTATGAATAGATAGAATCAAAAGAAGCTTTATATGGTTTATATGTATATTGAATTTCATCCATTTGCATCTATGATTCATATTGTCTAAATACTTATTTTGATGATTCTAGTTCATGTGTTTCAAATTTTATCTTTTAAAAAAATTTAGTTTTGGATTTATTGTCAAAAACATAGATATATCATTTACCATGTGTATTGGATTGTGCCATGCACACTATGCTTCAAAATTATTTCTATATCATGTTTTTATATTTATACAAATTTTTGAGAAATAGTTTTTCATTTTGAAGTCTTCTAAAAAATTCTTGAAGATAAAAATAAAACGAGTTTTTGAAAATACACTTTTTGGTTTCAAGCTTAATTTCTAATGCCTCAAAAATAGTTCAAATTGTTTGTAATATGGGTTGATCTTTGATCAAACATATTTGTATTTTAAGTGCTTGCATGAACTTATTTTTGTGGATTTTATGTGATTTTATGAGATTTTATAGTTATTTAAAAGACCAAGTTTTCAAACCCTAAAACCCAGCCTGAGACCACTAGAGTCGACCGACCGATCGACCGGACCAGATCTCAGTCAACTGGGCAGTCGACCGATGTGCACAGGATGTGCACAAGGCTTTGGCCATTGGACCGGTCGACCGTGCGGTGGACCGATCCAGAGAGCAAGCTCTATGGGTCTGGCCCTGATCGACTGATCGTTCGACCTAGCCAGAGAGCTCACTCTCTGGTTCTAGCCCCGGTCGACCGGATGGTCGATCGTTAGGCAAATTGTTAGAAGCGATCCATCGGGCAGTCGACTGATAACCCCAACGGTCAAAAATTTGACCGTTGGCCGGTCGATAGGCAGTCGACCGACAGGCCATTCTGGGCCTATTCTGGACCCCAACGGCTATATTCTAGGATCCCCTATAAATATAGGTCCTTAAGAGCTGTTTTCACTAATATTTTTAAGGGCAAAATTTTTCTACTTCTCTAGTGTTTTCAGCAAATTTTAAAAAGAAGTTTTGTGCCAAAATCTCTACATCTTTATGTGTTTCAAAGTTTTTGGAAAATCAAAAGAAAACAAGTTTTGGGATTCTAACTCTTGTTCAAAATTTCTGTATCTTATCTAGAGTTTTTTTTCAAGTGTTTTCTTTTCCAAAACACTTTATTTTCTCACACTTGAGCTATTCAATTCTATACCTATTTATAGGATCTTGTTTTTGTAAGAAAATTGTTTGTGATCATTTGTGATCACCAAGAGAGATTATTTGTGATCTTTATGGTCACCAAGTATATTTTTCCTTTGTTTTGTGCTTGGCTTAGTGCCCACCTCTTGTATAGAGATTTGTGTATTAAGAGAAGAGTTGTGTACTCCCAGTGTTGAGTTGTAATTCCTCAGTAGAAGTCCCTTTGTGGAAGATCCTGCGTGGACATAGTGGAAATCTTTTTGTGTGAAGGCTAAGAAGTATAGCAGTGGCTGGAACCTCGAAACATATCTTTGTGTTTACGTTTGATCCACTATCTCTCAACTCTCTCTCTCATATCTTGCATTGTTATTACTTGTTCATATTCATATACATGCTAGATATTGTTTGTGTGCCACACTTATCTTCAACCAAGAGAGCTTTTAAAGAACCTCAACTCTTAATCTAGAGGAATCTAGAAGAGTAATTTCAGAGCCCTTCACGGAAAATTCAGGCTCACTCTTGGTTACATATAGTGTGTTAGCTATTAGTTTTTGCATCATTTGTACTGGATTAGCTAGTACACCTATTCACCCCCCCTCAGGTACACTTTCAATTGGTATCAGAGCCTCCTCTCCTGATATTCAGTTTAATCATTTAGAAGTGAGGTCCTCTTTGCTAATCTAGCATTTACATTGCACACATATAGTTTGCACTTTTGAATTTTTTTGCCCCTCCCATGTATGGTGTTTCCAACATCGATATGTGAAAATTTAAGATGAGTGCTTATCTTAAAGCCTTAGGATTGCATGTTTATCTTGCCAATACTAAGAAAATCTATTTTTGTAATGACAAGTATATTGAGGCTAATGCACAAGCCTTAGAGGCACTTAAGCATACACTTAGCAAAGAATATTTATCCATTGTTTCTTATTGTGATTTTGCTTTTGCAGTGTGGAACACATTGACCTCTCCTGAGCAACAAACGATAACCTATGTGGAAAAGGAACCAAGAAGGGATGAATCCAAGCAAACGTGCTACATGGTCTAGGGAATGACTCCCTTGAGGCACACTCAGATACTCATCTAGATGATAGTGCTAGTTCTTCATGTGATGATAATGCTATGATGCACATGCTTTAAATGAAGAACTTTCATTATTTTGTGAAAACTTTCTCTCTAAATACAAAACTTTGAAGAGTTTAAATTTAAAGAGAGAAAATAAAATTTTATTTTCAAAACTAGATATGATTTTGCAAGAGAAGGTTGAGGTTTCTAATGAAAGGGGCTCATTGAAATCCCAAATTTACCTTGTTTTAAAAGAAAATTAAATTTTGAAAAATGAAAATGAATTTAAAGATGTTTTTGACTGGAGTGCATTTTTGTATCATTTTACAACACCTCACCATGCTTTATGATAATAAAAATTAGATTTTTATTGCTTTTCTCTCTTATTTTTCAGGTCCAATATTTTATGGAGAAGAAGGCCCAATTCTTGTGATTTTTAAAGGAATTAAAGGAGTAATTTAGAAGCACACAACATGGAAGCCCAAATCTGAACTGATCCAAAGCATATTCTCCACCTTTTAGAAGTTCCAGCTGGGCACACGAGGTATAACAGAATGCAGAGAAATCGTTGGCGCAACGGCCAAGATTCTGTCGTGGAAATGCGGCTCTGGCCGCGGATCCGCGGCACTCCTTTGGTCGTTGATCAAGCGATTGATCCTACGGCTGTGGTGGGATGGCATCTTCTCCTGAAGGCTATAAATAGACCCCTGGGGCCTCTGTAATCGAGAGAGGAGAAAATAGCATTCTTGTTTAGGAAAATTGTTAGGATTTCTTTAAGTCTATTTAGTTCTTGTGTAATTTTCATTTTCTCCTTCTAGATCCAGAAAAGAGAGAGTGAGGGTGAGAGATCTTTGTAATTGAAGAAGGTGACAACTCAATATAAGGGCTCAAGCTTCATTTCCTTAAGTCTTTTCTTGTTCTATTGCTTTAACCTTCAAGTTCTTACTTTCTTGCATTTACTTTCTACCATGTATTCTTGCTTGTTCTTCCTTTCTATGGCTAGCTAACTCACTAACATGACTAACTTCTAACACTACTAACTACTAACTCGTGAGTGATTGCTAACTCATATGAATCATTGGATGTATTTATTTCTAGTCTTGTAATTTATAAGTCTTTCTCATCCCCAATGAAGATGAGTTATGTTCAATTCTTAGTGAATGCTTTGTATCCCCTCCATATATTCATGTGTGTCTCACTTACAGCCTTATCTCTTGAACAAGTTCCTTGATGGAATATAAGGATGGATTACTTTAATATGCTAACAACTATTGAATAAGTTTCTTATTTCATGCTAGCTTGATTATAGCTTTGATGGACTAATGAATCTTATATTCTTGTTTAGCATACCTAAGTGTGATTGCCTATGTTCCATTATTAAAAATCTATTTAGGGAGTCGATGATCCAAGGAGGCCACCTAACCAAGCCTAGATGAGAACACATCCTCAATATAGGACAACATATCGATTTGACAAAGCAAGATGTACTATTGCCGATGAATCAACATGAGGCATGAATCACCCAATGAGAGTAGTAAGTTAGTAGTGTAGAATGTTAGTTAGTCATGGCTTTCTCTCTAACGTATTTTAAAACCCTTTTCTAAAAACGTTCTCTTTTTCCAACGTCACCAGTTTTCATTCCATCTTTCATTCCGTTTTCCTTTTCTTTAAGGACTTCTACAAAGATTCTTCGCTCTCTTTCTGCTTTGTTTTGTTTTTCAATTTTAAACAAAGAAGAACTTTTATTTTTCTTTCCAAAAACTTCAACATAAAAAATCGTGAACGCTTCCATCGCTAGTCCTCCATGTGGATACGACCCGTTATAGCTTGTGCTACGAACGGTGATTCGAAGGAGTAAAGTAAATCTTCATACATATTCAAAGTTTGATAATCAGCACACGAACATGAATGGTTTACTCTAAACTCTGCTCAATTCAATTCCTCCTTTCGAATAATTTTTTAGCGCCGTTGCCAGGGAGGGCGACGGTTTTTATTGAGTTTTTGAACTAAACGAATTTTTCTTCTCTGTTTTAGGTTACAGGTTGGGAAAACAGGAAAACAAGACTTGCAGTAACATATAAGTGGTCTTGGGCCTCTGCTCTAGAAAGCAGAGACCAAGTACCTTCTAAATTGTCGCGTTTTCTCGGCTTTGGCCGCGGATCCGCGGCGAGGAGGAGTTCACTACTCACAATCTTTTTTGCAGGACTGCTTGCTCTAGAAAAATATAGCTTGCTGCAAATTTATTTCTTATATGCCATCACCAGGTGATAATAAATCAACAATAAAACATTTGTTGAAAAGTTTAAAAGTTGATTAGACGTTTGCATTTTAGGCACGTGTCTTTTCAATTCATTTACTTTACTGTTGAAGAGTGCTGGAGAAAGGTACATTCACATAGCATATAGAATAGGACTCATCTCTTGGTTGATTTACATCACTTTGAGTGAATCTTATTTGCATATACTGTACACTTGCACAAATTGACTTTAAGGGCACCACCCAATAAACAAGATAAGGTGAGGATTTAATCACCTTTCCTTAGCCCAAAAACAACATTCCAAGCACTCACAATCTAAAGGTTTTAAATAAAAATTGATAGACATTGGCCCCTAGGGACATCCGGACTTGCTAAGAGATCAGCCGTTGTCGGAAATTGTTTTGATTCATACTCCAATCAAATCAGTGTTTAAGGTTGGGGATAAGAGGTTAAGCCTCGAAGATATCGTGATTTGGCGTAATTAAGGCCCGTTGCTTATGCACGGATA
Source organism: Agave tequilana (assembly GCA_038442645.1). Lineage (NCBI taxonomy): Eukaryota > Viridiplantae > Streptophyta > Magnoliopsida > Asparagales > Asparagaceae > Agave > Agave tequilana. The sequence goes on from JAVJIF010011363.1 coordinate 25,555, forward strand.
TCTCTCACCGTATTTTGCCCCTACCTGGCTGATTAGCTGCGGTCTGACTCGAGCAACAACCTTCTTCGGTTCATCGACTAGTTAGGAGTCGTCTAGGTCCAGGGATCCTAGATAGCTTGTGATTGTTTTTTTTTTATTTTTGTTTGTTATTTTCCCTTTTTTGCTTGTTTGCTTGGTGAATGTTGTCTGTGATTGTGCATGCAAGAGTGGTACCGGGATCCAATTTCATCACGACTTGTTAGGACTTCTACACTTGCACCACTTCCTGACAAAATCCCAATCATGGCAAACCCTACTTCTCTCCAAGACAAGTTCTACCTAATTCACACATCACTTCCTTCATGCATTCTTCTACCTGAGGCAAATGGAAATAATTTGTTCATTAACTCACTCCCTAGGTTTCATGGCCTAGAATCTGAGGACGCATATTTCTTCATTCATGAGTTTGAAGAAGTATGTTTGATGATGAGAATTCCCCAACTGGGGGAAGATGCTGTTAGCTTGAGATCATTCCCTTCGCACTTAAGGACATAACCAAGAAGTGGCTATATAATCGTCTGCTAATTCTATCTTGTCATGGGATGATTTTGTCAAAGTCTTTCTTAAGAAGTTTTATCCCATTCATAAAACAGCCATCATCAGAAAAAACATAATGTAGTTTAAGTAGGAAACAAGTGAACATTTTTGGAAGTATTTTGAACGGTTTAAGGATCTACTAGCCCAATGTTCTCATCACGGAGTAGAGAAGTGGCGACAGTGCCAAATTCTCTATGATGGACTAGACTACCGAACTAAGACACTCCTTGAGACTATGTGTCAAGGGAAATTTTGAAGAAAGATGAGAACCAGGGTTGGGACCTCTTTGAAGCTTTAGCAGAAAAAGTCATTCAGTGGGAGTCTTGCCCTAAGAAAACTAACCCTACCACTTCCAGAACCGGTATACATTCAGTCAAATCCTCTATAGCTACCAAGGCAAAAATAACACAATTGATGAAGAGGCAAGAACTGCTAGAGGCTAGAGAACCCAATTCAGTAAATCAGGTCAACCCAACACCAGTGATTAATCCAGGTTGTACCTACTTCCATGCTCTCAACCATCTGTTCGAGGAGTGTCCCGTCTACCAAGCTCAAATGTATCCTGAAAACATGAATGCAGCATATGCCAGACCTAACTGAAATTCATACTCTAAAACATGCAACCTGGGATGGAGGAACCATCTAAATTTCTCGTGGAGTCAATCTGATCATGAGCAACCAAGGCAACAATTCCTACATCAATACCCTGCTCAGTCTCATCAACCCAGTTTCCACCAAGGTCGACCAAACTTTCAAACCAATTATCAATATAACTTCTAGCCCACATATCAGCAACAACAACAGAGTCATCCAGATAAAAAATTGTCAGATTTGGAAAGAATGATTGAAACCTTGTCCAAAACTCAGACCTCAATGATGAACAACCACCATCGAGCTATTAATAGGTTAGAGGTTCAAATAGGTCAGCTGGCTAACTCATTAAATGAAAGACAAAAGGGAACACTGTCAAGTCAGCCATTGCCAAATCCTAAGAACTCCTTTCCTATTCATGAAGCTGAAGACATAGGTCCAAGTCAATGCAACACTGTTCATATCCTGAGATCTGAAAAATAAATTGACAATAAGGTTTTTAGTCATCATGTTCCTAATAAATCAGTGCCAAATTCTCTTGTAATTATACCACCAACTCAAAATGATCCATCTTCAAGCTCACAACCGTTAACCCCCAAATCCAATAACAATGACCAAACAGATGAGCAACCCTACAAGCCTATTTTACCATTCCCTAATAGACTAGCAAATAACAAGTCCACTGCTCAAATGGAGAAGATTAGGGAAATGTTCAAATAAGTTCAGATCAATGTGCCCCTTCTTGATGCCATACAATAAGTCCCATCATATGCAAAATTTCTAAAAAATATGTGCACCAAGAAGAGAAAAATAAATGTTCCAAAGGTCTTTCTTGCATCAAACGTAAGCGAGTTGCTCACCAGGCCGATTCCTGTGAAATACAAAGACCCCGGGAGTCCAACCATTTCCTGTATCATAGGACGACCACAATAAACAGGGCCTTACTTGATCTAGAAGCCAGCATCAATCTACTTCCCTTTTTTGTGTATCAGCAAGTCGGGCTGTGCGACCTCCGTCCAACCAGAATTACTATACAATTGGCTGACCGATCTGTAAAGATTCCCAAAGGAGAGATTACAGACGTTCTCATATGGGTCGGGGAATTCATTTACCACGTGGATTTTATCGTCCTAGAGACACAACCCGTACACAATCCGAAAGCACTGACCCCTGTCATTTTAGGATGACCCTTCCTAGCCACCGTAAATGCAATAATAAACTGTAGGAACGGGTCGATGCGTCTGACTTTTGGAGATATGATGAAAGAAGTAAATGTTTTCCACCTGGGAAAACAACCTCGAGACTTGGATGATCAGTCGTTTGAAGTGAACCTAATTGAAGGATTAACAAGTGAGCATGACAAGGAGATTGAATATGAGTCTGAAGGAGAATTTGAATTTGAATCTGATGACTTCAATCTTGACCAAATAATCGAATCAATAGTGGAGTAGGCAATAAATGCAACCCCTATCCTCCCCCTACAAGAAGACCAACCATTGATAGATCGCGTTCCCTCTTCCGAGCTTAAAGCTCTTCCTAGTCATCTCAAGTACCAATACTTGGGTGAAAAGGAAGTTTTTCCCGTAATAATAGCATCCCATCTTACGGAACAACAGGAAGAGGATCTTCTTGTGGTGTTGAGGGAAAATAGAGAAGCCATTGGTTGGACCATGGCTGATATAAAGGGAATCAGTCCATCCATTGTACAACACCGGATTCACTTACCGGAAGATGCAAAGCCAAAACGCGACCCACAGTGTAGACTCAACCCAATCATGCAGGAGGGTGTCCGAGCTGAAATTCTAAAATTACTAGACAATGAGATTATTTATCCTATATCAGATAGCCAATGGGTTAGTCCCGTCCACGCTGTGCCAAAAAAGGCAGGCTTTACCGTGATAGAAAATGATAAGAAGGAATTAGTACAGACTCGTCTTCCAACGAAGATTCGAGTCTGTATTGATTATCGAAAATTGAACGCTGCCACATGTAAAGACCACTTCCCTCTTCCGTTCATAGACCAAATGCTCGAGAGACTAGCTGGACATGAATATTATTATTTCCTAGATGAATATTCAAGTTACAATCAAATCCTTATCGCTCCCGAGGACCAAGATAAGACTACTTTCACCTGTCCCTTTGGAACATTTGCATACCGAAGAATGCCCTTCGGCTTATGCAATGCTCCCGCAACGTTCCAATGTTGCATGCTTAGTCTTTTCTCTGACATGGTGGAAAGATTTTTGAAAATTTTCATGGATGACTTCTCAATACATGGCGATTCCTTTAACCAATACTTGCATCATCTGAAGTTGGTTTTACAATGATGCATAGAGAAAAACTTGACACTCAACTGGGAAAAGTGTCATTTTATGGTCAAGCACGGAATCATTCTGGGGCACGAAATTTCGAACAGAGGAATTGAAGTTGATAGATCAAAAGTGGAAGTGATAGCGAAACTCCCAGAGCCAAAATGCCTAAAAGACATTCGATCATTTCTAGGGCACACTGGCTTTCATAGAAGATTTATTAAGGAGTTTAGCAAAATTGCTAGACCTTTAACTAATCGCTTAGGAAAAGATGTGCCCTTCGATTTTGATGAAAAATGTCTACAAGTTTGGGAGGAGTTAAAGCAAAAACTTGTCTCAGCGCCAATAATCTCAGCGGCTGATTGGACTAGACCATTTGAAATTATGTGTGACGCCTCCGATTATGCCATAGGCGCTGTTCTAGGACAACGTCTTGATAACAGGCAACACATAATTTATTATGCTAGTAGGATGCTCAACGATGCCCAACTAAATTACACAACAACTGAGAAGGAATTTTTAGCAGTTGTGTTTGCGTTGGAGAATTTTCGCCAATACCTACTAGGGTCTAGGACAACAATTTTCACCGATCACTCTGCCTTAAGATACTTGATGCAAATGAAGGATGCAAAAGCTAGACTAATCCGATGGATACTTCTTTTGCAAGAGTATGACTTAGAGATTAAAGATAAAAAGGGCATTGAGAATGTGGTGACAGATCACCTTTCGAGAATTCCCAATGCACCAACGGAGACAATACCTATCAATGAAAACTTTCCTGACGAACATATCTTCATGATGTGTAAAGAGCCCTGGTATGCTGATATTGCAAACTACCTTGCTACCAGGCAAACACCTTCAAGTTGGTCAGGTCAGGACAAGCATCGCGTTATGACACAAATACAGTTTTTCTTTTGGGATGAACCGTATTTATTCAAATATTGTTCTGACCAGATAGTTAGAAGGTGTCTTCCTGAGAATGAACATCAGAGTGTTTTGACATTTTGTCACGAGTTACCTGTGGTGGACACTTTGGTCTACGAAAGACTGCTGAGAAAGTCCTTCAGAGTGGGTTCTACTGGCCCACTCTTTTTAAAGATGTCTTTACTTTCTGCAAACTCTGTGCCAAATATCAAATGATGGGTCGAATCACACGAAGAAACATGATGCCCCTTACACTGATCTTGAAGGTAGAAATTTTTGATTTATGGGGCATCGATTTCATGGGACCCTTTCCTATGTCTTACGGTAACCAATTCATCTTGGTAGCTGTAGACTACGTTTCAAAGTGGGCTAAGCTGTTCCGACAAGAACAAATGACAACTAGGTTGTCATCAAATTCTTAAGGGAAAATATCATTTCGGCTTCGGAGCCCCCCGTGCGATAATCAGTGACAACAGGAGTCATTTCTGCAACCGAGCTTTTGAAGCCCAATAATGCGAAAATACTCTATTTCTCATAAATTATCCACGGCTTATCACCCTCAGATGAAAAGGCAAGTGGAAGTTACTAATAGACAGATAAAACTGATATTGGAGAAAACGGTAGGACGGAATCGTAAGGACTGGACCATCAAACTCGTTGATGCCTTAAAGGCGTATCAGACCGCCTACAAGACTGTACTCGGTATGTCTCCATATCGAGTTATATTTGAAAAACCCTACCATTTGCCTGTGGAGCTAGAACACTGTGCTATGTGGGCAATAAAATAGTTGAACTTTGACTTAAAGAAAGCCGGTGACTTGAGAAAATTAGAGATTTTCGAGCTAGAAGAGTTAAGAAATGATGCATACGCTAACGCTCAAATCTCTAAAAATAGAACGAAACTCTTCCATGACAAATCCATTCATAGAAAGAATTTTGTCTCAGGACAAAATGTTCTGTTGTATAACACTAGGCTCCACCTTTTTCCTGATAAGCTGAAAACCAGGTGGTCATGACCGTACATTGTACATACAGTATACCCTCATGGTGCAATTGAAATTTCTGATCCAAAGAGTGGCAATATAGTCAAAGTCAATGGTCAAAGACTTAAGCCATTCTACACCACAGAGTCTGAGTCACACGTTATTTTCGAACTCTGTCTTTGTGACCCAGTGTACATATGACCAAATCTTTCTACACTCTTCCCCGGTGTTTCTTGTACATCTTTTGGGACCTCCCTTGTAAATTAAAACAAATATATAAAAAAATATATAAGTTTAAAATTAAAAAAAAATTACAAATATAAACAACAAAATACAAAAAAATGCAAATAAATAAGATATAAAAAGAAATTGGACCTAAATAGCACTTAGGTTTTCTTCCCTTTATATACCCCTTCTCCCTTCTAATAAACCAAAATTTCCCTAGGGTTACAATTTTCCCTTTTCACCTAAGGCAAAATTGGTAATCTATCCTTCTCAAGCCCTTATATATATCCCCCTCTATCTCTTTCGTTCTCTACCCTACAATCTAAACACAGATCTGAAAAGAGAGAATCGAGCGCCGCCCCCTGAATTTTCCTGAGCCCCTGCCTCCCTGACATTGTCACGTTTGCTCGACTGTGGCCGCGGATCCGTGGCAATCTTGCAGTCTCTGGAGCGCCGCCAAATTTTCCTGCCATCGCTGCTGTCTGTAGATCTCAGATCTACTACCCGATCATCTGTGCAACCTGTGGATTGCTCTCTACAATCTCGTTTGGTTTCTCACCACGTAATCCGGGAGAGGTTTACGTATTTCTTTCCTCTACTTCGTATTGTTCATCATGGCACCATCCATCTTTGCTGAAAAAGACTTTACTAGAATTTTTAGTGATGTTAATGGTTATGGCCATATCTTTTTGGATCGAATTCATAAATGAAATTGGTATGAATTAGTCTATGATAACTCTGACCACGAGGCTTACCATTGTCCCGAGCTCGTCAAGCTCTTCTATACTTTAATTGATCAAGCCTCTATTAACTTTGACACAAACAAATTCATGGTGCACATGCCCACGGGGGACCTTGTTATAACTGTTGATATGTTGGTAGACTATATCCAAGTCCCTAGCAACCCGCACCATCGCGACCCCCTACCTTTAATCGACTACATGACAGTCATGGGGGTTCGCTGTACCGAGCAAGATAGGGGGCTCAAAGCCAGTACGACGTTTCACAACATCCATTGCGTTGGATGCTGGATCCAACGCAACATATTAGGGCTTGACCATACGACCTCCTTCAATAGGCCGGTGCTACAGATCATTCACGATCTTATGACTCGGCAGCACACCATCTGCATTAACACGACCATATTTCATGCTATCATCACAACTCCACGCGCACACGCGGTGCCAAATACTCGCATCCTGTTTTGATCACTCGTCTGTGTAGAACCTTCTTACCAGATGCGGTCTTTGACTCATACGATAGGTTATTTATTGCACAAGAACGGGCTACCAGTGCTTACAATAGTTGCCTTCATGCAGTCTGGACCCCTAGTGTCCAGCCTGAAGATGCCCCAGCCGAGTCCTCTTCAGAGGGACTTTTGGAGGATGATGATGACCCGGCCTTTTGGCAGCAGGACCCCCCAACTGATTCACGAGCCTTCATGTCTACCATTTGGCGTGGCATGAAGAAGATATTTAAGGGGCAGGTTAGACTACGAAAGAAAGTTGAGGAGCAGGCCACACGCCTCGACCGCATTGAGGAGGGTCTGCGGCGTTCGCAGTCGGCCGGACCTAGCACCACCACTGGTCTGAGCTGAAGGAGGGGGTGACATCTTTTCTTTTCCTGTTTCATGCATATACTTTACTTGCATACATTGGGGACAATGCATGAGATAGATATGGGGGGTAAATACTAACATAAGAGATTTTTCTAGATTTTTTAGGATTTTCTTAGATTTTTATTTTACTTTTAGATTTTTATTTTAGATTTTTCTAGGATTTTTCTTTTAACATAGGAGACTTTTTAGTTTTTAGGATTTTTCTAGACTTTTTTAAGATTTTCTTAGATTTTTATTTTTCTTTTAGATTTTTATTTTAGATTTTTCTAGGATTTTTCTAGATATTTATTTTCTTATAAAAAAAGTGAATAATAAAAAATATAAAAATAAATAAATGAATATTTTTTGTGATCCATTTTTGAAAAGAATTAACTTGATCTTAGGAATTAAGTATAAGTCAAAATGAGAAGTATTGTTGGATCTTTAGGTTAAGAAAGAAAAGAATAGAAAGATAGCTAAATTTTGAATTTTTCTTAAGCATTATATACATTTACATGTTGAGGGATTAATCAAGGACTTAGTAACTTTGTATGTATGTATGTATGTATGTATGTGTCTATATATATATATATATATATATATATATATATATATATATATATATATATATATATATATATATATATAAGAGAAATAAAAATATATCTATAATAATAATAATTAAAAACTTGATCACCAATTAAGTTGGTTAGTTGTGCCTTAAGAAGTATAACCAGTCACGCCTAAAGGTGGTTGAGTCCTTAGCATTCGTGGCCTAGTTTACTCGAGTCCTTGGACCTTTGGGATATATCTTCATCTGGTGCCCTAAGACTGTCTGGTCTGGGAGTCATCGGTAAAAGGCTCGCTACATGGGTAAATTAGAAAGCCTAATGAAGCTAAGGGAATAAATAAATGTAAATTATATAAAATATATATATATATATAAATGTACCATAGTCTAAATTAATCCCTCATACATATAGATGTATATATGCTAGGCCTGATACAAAATCTAGTTTTCTTTCTATTTTTGAAAACTTAACCTAAGTTGAAAACGAAACTTCAGATGGAGGCTTATAAAAAGAAGGAAAAGTTTAGGGTAACCTGAAACCAAAAGATCACCGAAATTCTTGAAAAAAATGATCATAAATTTTTTCTTTTCTTTCTTTTTTGAAAAATCACTAACATTTTCTTTCACTTTGGATTTTGTGGGTGCAATCCGCTGAAAACCCTCAGGATACAACACTCCTCCTCTAGGGTAACCTAGAGGTTTAATGGCTTGTTGCACGAGCTCAGTGCAATCGTGTCACCTACGAAAGTGGTGTAATAATTTTGTTAGGGTTTTTTCTCTTTGCTTATTTTGCTCGGGGACGAGCAAAAGCTAGGTATGGGGGTGTGATTGGAGTTTATTTTTGTATCATTTTTACACCACCTCACCATGCTTTATGATAATAAAAATGGGATTTTTATTGCTTTTCTCTCTTATTTTTTAGGTCCAATATTTTATGGAGAAGAAGGCCCAATTCTTGTGATTTTTAAAGAAATTAAAGGAGTAATTTAGAAGCCCACAATAGGGAAGCCCAAATCTGGACTAATTCAAAGCATATTCTCCACCTTCTAGAAGCTCCAGCTGGGCACACGAGGCATAACAGAATGTCAGAGAAATCGTTGGCGCAATGGCTAAGATTCTGCCACGGAAACACAGCTCTGGCCACAAATCCGCGGCACTCCTTTGGCTGTTGATCAAGCCATTGATCTTACGGTTGTGGTGGGATGACATCTTCTCCTGAAGGCTATAAATAGACCCCTAGGGCCTCTGTAATCAAGAGAGGAGAGAATAGCATTCTTATTTAGGGAAATTGTTAGGATTTCTTTAAGTCTCTTTAGTTCTTGTGTAATTTTCATTTTCTTCTTCTAGATCCAGAAAAGAGAGAGTGAAGGTGAGAGATCTTTGTGTTGGCCCAAGGTTACAATCACCCGTTTTAGTGTGTTTTGATGATTACAAAACATATTAGTTATTTGTACTAATAATATTTGTTGTTTTAGTATGTTTCAGGGTTCTAATGAAACTAGAAGTTTTCTTCCCTAAAGGAAGGTGTTTTGACTCAAGTCATCTCAATTCTTGCTCAAGAATCAAGCTTTCAAGATCATATGGAGAAGCCCACTTGAAGAACTTGTAGTCCTTAGACCAATGTAAGAAATAGTTTGTTAAAGTTTGAGTTTTGAAAAATTGGCTCTAGGATACACACACACATTTTTGTATATAAGTTTTCATGTTTAAAGCTTTTGTTTCTAAGTTTCATGCCTTAGTACATATACATGATTCCAACTTCTTACACAATGAATATCTTGTTTAAATCATGTATGTATACTCTTTCTAGCATGATACTTAGCTATCCTTACTTCAAAATATTTTTACAAAAAAAATTTCAAATTCTGTCTCTTGCTGTGTTTCTGTTTCAGGCAAGACCGGCCGACCGGACCGGTCGACCGGCGCTTGTATCAGGACGTGCACGCTTGTGCATGTCTGTCGGCCGACCGCCGGGTCGACCGACTGAAAGCAGTCTTGCTCTCGGGTTTTCTGGGTCGACCGGCCAGTCGACTGCCTTCAGGAAACTGTGTTTTATTTTAGAGGACGGTCGACCGAGCGGTCGACCCGAGCCCAACGGCTCCTTGCCAGCAGGGCGGACGGCCGATCGTACCGGTCGACCGCCAGGCCTGCAAAGTGCCAACGGCTCTTTCCTCTTTGGTGCAATCTGAATTCTGTGTTCTTAATCTGTTTTTGGCAGACTTTTTCTGAGTTTTTGAAGAACTTTTCCAGATCAAATAAGCTTAAAATAAATTGTTTTTAACCTATTCCTCTCCCTATAAATAGAGGAAAATAGGCCCTTGCAAGATACCAAGAAAAATCCTTAAGTTTTCAAAGTTTTAAAAGAGAAGAAAAGTGTTTAAAGCTCTCCATTTTCCCATTCATTCTTAAGCTTGTTTTCAGTTGTGTTTTCTAGCAAAAATCATTCTACAACTGAGTTTTTCTCACTACACTTCTTAGAGCCAAAATTTCCTACTCAATCTATAAGGAAGTTGTAAAGAGAGAAGTGTTTGTAAAGAGTTTGTGATCCTTTTAGAGATCACTTGGCTACTTGTTACTCTTTGTTCATCTTGTGGAGACACCTCTTCGGTAGAGGTTCTTGTAAGTGGTGGAGCTCGGTGCTCCGGTCTTTGGTAGACCTTGTAAGCGTCTTCGGTGGATAGTGGAAACCCTTCACGGAGGTGAAGGCGGGGAGTAGAGCGGTGGCTCGAACCTCGAAACAAATACTTGTGTTTGCGATTGTCTTTTGCTCTTGCTCTTTATTTCGCTTTACTTTCAATTGCTATCTTTTACTCATTGTTTCTAGTTTGTGATATTGCTTGTGATATATCTTGTGTGCACATCATCGTTGCATATTATTCATTTCTTGATATATTGTCAATCATAACTCATACAACAAGATTGCAATACGCACCTCCAACTCTTATTTAGAGGAATCACGAGGAAGGAGTTCAGAACCCTTCACCGGGTATTCGGCTCTTAGTCTTGTTTTGAGTGATCGTTGCATCATTCATTCAAAATTGTTTAAAAAGATTGTTAGATTAGCATTTACACCTATTCACCCCCCTCTAGGTGTTTTTCACTTTGTAATTGAAGAAGGTGACAACTCAGTACAAGGGCTTAAGCTTCATTTCCTCAAGTCTTTTCTTATTCTATTGCTTTTACCTTCAAGTTCTTACTTTCTTGCGTTTACTTTCTACCATGTATTCTTGCTTGTTCTTCCTTTCTATGGCCAGCTAACTCACTAACATGACTAACTAACTTCTAACGCTACTAACTACTAACTCTTGAGTGATTGCTAACTCATATGAATCATTGGATGTTTTTATTTCTAGTCTTGCAATTTACAAGTCTTTCTCATACCCAATGAAGATGAGTTATATTCAATTCTTAGTAAATGCTTTGTATCCCCTCCGTATGATTCATGTGTGCCTCACTTAGAGCCTTGTCTCTTGAACAAGTGCCTTGATGGAACATGAGGATGGATTACTTTAGTATGCTAACAACTATTGTATAAGTTTCTTATTTCATGCTAGCTTGATTATAACTTTGATGGACTAATGAATCTTATATTCTTGTTTAGCATACCTAAGTGTGATTACTTATGTTCCATTATTGAAAATCTATTTAGGGAGCCGATGATCCAAGGAGGCCACCTAGCCAAGCCTACATCCTCAATATGGGACAACATATCGATTTGACAAAGCAAGATGTACTATTGTCGATGAATCAACATGAGGCATGAATCACCCAACGAGAGTAGTAAGTTAGTAGTGTAGAATGTTAGTTAGTCATGATTTTCTCTCTATCGTATTTCAAAACCCTCTTCTAAAAACGTTCTCTTTTTCCAACGCCACCAGTTTTCATTCCATCTTTCATTCCGTTTTCCTTTTCTTTAAAGACCTCTACAAAGATTCTTCGCTCTCTTTCTGCTTTGTTTTGTTTTTTAATTTTTAAACGAAGAAGAACTTTCGTTTTTCATTCCAAAAATTTCAGTATAAAAAACCGTGAACGCTTCCATCGTTAGTCCTCTCTACGGGTACGACCCGTTATAGCTTGTGCAACGAACGGTGATTCAAAGGAGTAAAGTAAATCTTCATACATATTCAAAGTTTGATAATCAGCACACGAATATGAACGGTTTACTCTAAACTCGGCTCAATTCAATTCCTTCTTTCGAACAGTTTTGAAGAAAAATGAGTTTTTATCTTCAAAACTTAATTTTGTTGTAAAAGAAAACGATGTTTTGAAAAGTAAAATAGTTTTAATTTCTAGAGAATTGGAATCTATTTCTTTAGAAAATATTTCTTTGAAAAATAATTTTTCTTCTCATTCTTATCATGATTCTATTGTTATAACCCCTATTAATAAGAATGTATGATCCACATCTTCTTCAAGTATTGGTAATGATATTTGCAAGTTGAAGAAAAATATTAATTGCTTGGGTTCTACTTTTAACCAATGTGCCACGAACCACACACTGTAAGAATTCATGTTTTGGAAGAAACATGCTCCACATGTGCATGCACATAAAACACGGCATACACATGCTCATCATACTCACACACATGATTTGTATGCTAACATGTACACTTGTACACATTGTGGTGATACGGGCCGCCTTACAAAATTTTGTTATGATAGATTACATAATTCAAATTTTGCAAATAAGTTTGTTTGGTTTAGAACATGAGCTAACCCCCTTGGATCCAAAAAGATATGGGTACCAAAATTCGCTCCTACTTTATTTGATGTAGATTTGGGCTCTCACAAGACGTGAGAGTGTTGATACCATGATGGTGGATGCGATCCGAGCCTAAAGATCATATTTATGTATGCATCACTTTCAAGAGATGTTTGGTGGAATGACCACAAGGCTTAGAGAAATAGAGGCTAGCCCTACCGGTATTGGTAACTATCTCTATCCTTCTTATTTTTGTTTACATGCTTTTATATAAATATTTTTAGCATGTCATGTTTTCAATGTTCATTATGTTAAATGCAATGTTATTAGACATGTGATATACATAGATAGTAATTGAGATACACTCATATTTATATGAACTTATATTTTTGTGTTCTCAGTTTAGTTTAGCTATTGTGTATATCCTAGTTCTAAAACACGTGCATTTAACCTAACGATCATGTTTATTTATGTTTTTGCACTTCATATTTTGATTATTTATTTAGATATAGTTTTCATTAAAGCTTGTGTTTATACTTGTACAACTAGTGAGTCACATTTGATTATTATGTGTTTGTGCTTTATTTCTCATGTGTACTCATTAGATATATTAGTATAACCTAGTTTTGATGATTCATGTATCTTCACTTGTATTCTCTATGTTTGTAGATGTTTTCATAAAATTGTGTTTAGCTTCATATATATGTTAATTTTGTCTAAAACTAATAAATATACATGTATATCCTAGAGTCACTTAACTTCATGTAATATTCTTTTGTGGACTTGTTTACATTTGGGATATGTATGTATACTTTTAGTTTCGACAAAACATACATATACCTTGAAGCTTGTTTTGTTTTTTATAAAAATATAATTTCTAGAGTTTTAATGATTTCATTTTTTCTGTGAGGAATTTCTATTGAGCTTAATTGTCCTATTTCCATGTATATGTTTCTTACATGATTTTTGCACTCTACATCATCTTGTTTACTCATAATTTTAGATTCATGAGAACCTTTTGTGCTTTATGGACTTTGATGTCAATTATTGTGTATCTAGCATGCTTTCATGAAATATACATTTGTTTTTATTCCTTACTTGAAGGATTTCAATCTAATTTTAAAAATTATTTTAAATTAGTTCATTATTCTTCAATTTGGTAGAGTTTTCAAATTATGTTAAAATTTTTAAATCTTATTTTTTGAAAATCCCTACCTTCTAGGGCGGTTGGATTGGTGACTATGCGTTGTATACCCTTACATTGAAAATCTATTTAAATATGTACATGAAAGAGAGATAGTTATGAGATATACATAATTTTCAATAAAAAGTCATTTTGTATAGTCATATTTTCTATATATGTATGGATCATATCTAAATTAACTTTATATTGCTCTAATATCATATATATATGATTTTGATTGTGCTTATTTAACATTGACATACATTTTAAAGCACAAATTGATTTTATGCAAAGCTTTATATTCTTAATGATAATTGGTATCTTTATAAGTTTATGCATTATTTTTATTGGTATTTCATAAAGGGGTAGAAAACTTCTTGTTTTATCTTTAAATTAGTTTTATTTTCAATTGTTATCTTACTCCCACTCTTTATGATGAAAAATACTTTATTTTAGTATATGCTAACATTTTCAATATTGGTATCAATAATCTTAAATTGGTATTATTCTCAGTTCGGTGTCTATATTGTAAAATAGTTTTAGTGTTTACCTAAAAAAATATTATTTGTTTTTTACTTTCAATTGATATCATGTCTTTCTATTGGTATCATTTCATAAAAAATTATTTCTTTTCAATTGGTAAAAGAGAATGTTTAGTTTTCAATTGATAAAAAGATTTAATCTTTCAGTTGGTTCTTTCAATTGATTATTTTTATTAGTATCAAAATCTTTGTTTTAAAATAAGTTTATTAGTATTGTTTGTTTATCTTCACCCCCTTGTTGATGAGTGACAAAAAGGAGGAGAAGAATTTAGGATTATATATGCATATTTTATTAAGTGTTTATGCATATATATTATTTTTATTTGGTATCTTGAGCTACATTGAATATCTTTATGTGTTTATTGATTATGCATGAGTTAAGAGGGAGCTTTTATGAAGCCTATCCCTAATGAATTCATATATAACCTCATAAGTTTTGTCATCATCGAAAAGGGGGAGACTGTTGGCCCAGAGGCTTTTCACCTAAGTTTTGATGATGACTAACTTATGAACTTTAGTTACTAATGATCTTGTATTTAATAAGTTTCAGATATTGATCAAGATCATAGTAGATAATTAGCTTCAACAAAATTTAAAACTAATTTTGGAACTAACACATGATGATTCAAGAGCTCGCGCGTCAAGATCGCATCTAGCACTCGGAAGGAGTCAAGCTCATTTGGATCAAGTTTAGATCGAGTTGTCTTGAAGATGGAGATCGACAAGAAGACTTCGGTTTGTTTTGTTTATAATTTAGATCTTATGTAAAAATAGTTAGTTTTAATATGCTCAAGGATATAGACACACAAGTTAAATAGTTTTGGTTTCGATTTATCCGTTTTAGATTTTCAAGAACATATATTTCGTTTTCATGAATAGATAGAATCAAAAGAAGCTTTACATGATTTATATGTCTATTAGATTTCATCCATATACATTTATGATTCATATTGTCTAAAAACTTATTTTGATAATGCTAATTCATGTGTTTTAAGTTTTGTCTTTTAACAAAACTTAGTTTTAGATTTATTGTCAAAAATATAGATATATCATTTACCATGTGTATTGGATTCTATCCATACACATTATGCTTCAAAAGTGTTTCTATATCATTTTTTTTGTATTTATACAAGTTTTTGAGAAATAATTTTTCATTTTGAAGTCTTCTAAAAAACTCTTGAAGACAAAAATAAAACAAGTTTTTGAAAATACAATTTTTGGTTTCAAATTTAATTTCTAATGCCTCACAAATAGTTCAAATTGTTTGTAATATAGGTTGATCTTTGATCAAATATATTGTATTTCAAGTGCTTAAATGAACTTATTTTTGTAGATTTTTTGTGATTTTAAGGGATTTTATATGTATTTAAAAGATCAAGTTTTCAAACTCTAAAACACAGTCTGAGATTACTGGCGGTCGACCGAACCAGATCTCGGTCGATCAGGCGATCGATCGATGTGCACAGAATGTGTACAAGACTTTGGCCATAGGGCCGGTCGACCGTGCGGTCGACCGATCTAGAGAGGATCTGGCCCTGGTCGACTGAGCCAGAGAGCTCACTCTCTGGTTCTGGCCTTAGTCGATCGTTAAGCAAATTGCCTAGGGCGGTCGACCGGGCGATCGACCGATAACCCCAACGATCAGTCTAACCGTTGGCTGGTCGACCGGGCGATCGACCGTCAGGCTATTCTGGGCCTGTTCTGAACCCCAACGGTTATATTCTGGCTCCCCTATAAATTTGAGTCCTTGAAGGCTGTTTTCTTTAAGATTTTTAAAAGCAAAATTTTTCTACTTCTCTAGTTTTTCAGCAAGTTTTAAAAATAAGTTTTTGTGCCAAAATCTCTACATCTTTATGTGTTTCAAAGTTTATATAAGATTAAAAAAAAACAATTTTGGGATTCTAGTTCTTGTTCAAAAATTCTATATCTTATCCACAGAGTTTTTTTCCAAGTGTTTTTTTATGTTTTATTTTTCAAAACACTTTGTTTTCTCATATTTGAACTATTCAATTCTATACCTATTTATAGGATCTTGTTTTTGTGAGAAAATTGTTTATGATAGTTTATGATCACCAAGAGAGATTGTTTGTGATCTTTGTGATCACCAAGTGTATTTTTCCTTTGCTTTGTACTTCGCTTAGTGCCCACCTCTTGTATAGAGATTTGTGTATTAAGAGAGAAGTTGTATACTCCCAGTGTTAAGCTATAATTTCTCAGTGGAGGTCCCTTTGTGGAAGGTCTTGTGTGGACATAGTGAAAATCCTTCTATGTGAAGGCAGGGACATAGAGCAGTAGCTCGAACCTCGAAATATATCTTTATGTTTGTGTTTGATCCACTCTCTCTCTCTCTCTCTCTCTCTCTCTCTCTCTCTCGTATCTTGCATTGTTATTACTTATTCTTATTCATATACATGCTAGATATTGTTTGTGTGCCCACACTTATGTTCAACCAAGAGAGCTTTTAAAGCACCTCAACTCTTAATCTAGAGGAATCTAGAGGAGTAGTTCCAGAGCCCTTCACAGGGAATTCGGGCTCACATTGGTTACACATAGTATGTTAGTAATTAGTTTTAAATTTTGCATCATTTGCACTAGATTAGCTAGTACACCTATTCACCCCCCTCTAGGTGCACTTTCACTTAGGGCACCGAGTAAGAAAACACCCCAAGGACTTAAGGACTCGAGCAAACAAGATCACAAAACTAAGAAGTTTATTTGCAATATGGACCACTTTTAGGCATGAATACTTATGCTTTATGAGGCACAAATATTCAGCATAATTAGAGAATTTTTAATAATATATTTTTTTCTTTTTTTATAAGGCATAAGAATCTTTATTTTGGAACCCTAAGTGTGCAAGTATATAAAGTGTGTATATTTCATCAAGGTAAAAATCAAGACTAAATTACTTTTCTAATTTTTCTTCTTAACCCTAGAAATCAAACAAATAATCCTATTTTGATGAAGTATAAAAATACTAATTATGATTCCCCTAAGTCTTAAAATTAACTTAATTTCTTACAAAAATAGATCAAATTATTGTTTTCTTTTTCAAAAAGTTTTTAAAAGAAAAGTGTTGTTTTATACAAAAAAGAAAGAAAACCTAGCCTATGTTAGAATCCTCCCCCACACTTATCTCATGCATTATCCTCAATGTATGAATGAATGCATATATGCATGAAAAAGAAGTACGGGAAGGAAAAATGTTACATTAAGGTAATGGTTCTGGTGGTGGCCGGATTGGGCCAAGCATTGCTGCCCAAATAATGAGGTGGTTCACGGAACTTACCTTTGATGACCTCTTTTCTATTTACATATTTATAATCCCCAATATGAATAGGATAATGTAGGATCCTAATGTTAAATTTATCCCGGTTATATGACTAATCTTGAAAGATCATCATGGAGTCATTATGGTCTATATTTAGGTTCAACAATAGAATATGGTTTGATGAAATGGTTGACTTGGGCTTAACAATGAAAAAAACATTAACCAACACTGACTCGGGTATATGACTCAAATCAAATGTAGGTTCAAGATTCAGTTTCAGTTCAAGAGTTAAGTCTAAATCAAAAAATTAAGATTCACATTCTTTTCCCAACAATGGAACGTGACTATCCAAAATAGCTGGTTGATAATCAAAATCTATAGGTACGGGAATCAGTATTGGCTCGGGAATTAGGTCCAAATCGGGTAAGGATACCGGAGTCAACATTGATTTGAAAATTAAAACTGAATCACAAAATTGAATATCGAGTTCATATTCATGTTCAAGTTCAATTTCATTGAAATGAAAACTTGTCAATTCATCAATGATTTAGTATTGGTCAAGTTCAAGATGGTGTGAAGAACTTGAATCTTGGTTGAGGTTTTTAAGACACCATGATTCTTTATCCCCATCAATATGGCTAGGAAAATCTTAAATAGTCAAAGATTGGATAGGGAGAGTTTCCTCATTCCTATACATGTTTTCAATTGACTCATTCTTTTTTCTAGTATTGATGGACTAGGTAAAAGAATTTTGGCCTTAAATTATGTACTCCATACTATTTTCAAAGTCACATGGTTCTTCTTGTTGTGGTGGGACTTTAAAAATGGAGGAAGGGTCTTGGATTTGGGAATTTTGTGGGATACTTGAGTCTGTTGAGTTTCGAGATTGCAAATACTCAAGTATAACTTTTTCTCTCCTTTTAATGTCAAATCTTTCTTTTCTATGTTGATCAGAAAAATGAGTATATGAAGATGATTGTTGGAAAGGTGGTTGATAATATGACTCGGGGATGTTGTATCCCCACTGACTTAGTGAAGAGTGGTGATGATTATCACAATCCTGTTCATAATAGCAGGGTTGGGACATATACTGATTCAGATAAGACCAATCTGGCATACTTGATTGGTTAAAATTATGAAATATCGGGTTGATGTTATCTAAAAAAGAGGTCGGGGTGTAATATGGATTACTATTAAAACTGAAAGAATTGTTGCTATAATCCATTTCACACAAACTGACTAAAACAAACAAATAAACAAACTAAAAGAAAGAAAAATCTAACTTATGTTAGGGTAGACCTTAGATTTAGACGACTCCTGACTTGTTAGACTGTTCACGGAAGGTATATTGCAGCAATCTGACCACAAGTTAATCGACTAGGTAGGGTCAAGACCAGTGGAAGGTATCCGTGCCTGAGCAACATGCCTAATTATGCCAAACTACTATTCTTAGAGGTTTCGCCTCTCAATTCCCAACCTTTGATTCCAATTTGACAAGAGTCAAACTCTAACAATTTTTCCCTTAGGTCAATCTCCTAAATGAATCCGAGATGTCCCTAGGGCCAACATCTACTCAGTTTTAGTTAAGCTGGGTTAGTGAGTGAGGAGATGATTTTTGGACAAAGGGAGGGTAATGACTTCCCCATCTTATCTTGTTTAAGTCTATACCCTTAACCGATTTCGTGCGCGTGTGCAGATATTTAGCAAAAAGTAACACTCAAGGTGATCAAACAAGAATGTTTCCTATACTAAATGCTATGTACACGCACCTTGGCTCTAGCACTCTTCAACAGTAAAATAAACAACACGACAACAACTAAGCCATTTGTCCCAAGTATTTGGGGTAGACTACATGAACCAAAAGAGAATTACGCTGGATCGGGCAATGGATCAGCTTTCTCCACTCATTCTGATCAAGCAATATGCCTTCACTAAGACTTTTAGCCTCTATATCTTATCATATTACCTCCATCCATATTTTGTTTGGTCTCCTCTGCGCTTTTTTAACTTGCCCTAATTTGATATGCTCTACTCGCCTGACTGGCGCATCTGTAGGTCTACGTCGCACATGACCAAATCATCGTAAGCGATTTTCTCTCATCTTCTCTTCTATAGAGACTACACCTATCTTAGTACGAATATCCTCATTTCTCACCTTATCTCTCCTCGTGTTACCACACACCCAACAAAGCATGCGCATATCTGCTACACTCATCTTCTGGGCATGATATCTCTTTATAGCCTAAAATTCTGTGCCATATAATAAAACAGGCCTAATAGCAGTCCGATAAAACTTTTCCTTTAGCCATAACGAAATATTATGATCACATATAACTCTTGTTATGCTCCTCCATTTCGACCAGCCGGCTTAGATACTATGGTTAACATCACTATTGATCTCCTCATCTTTTTAGATAATAGAACTCAAGTACTTAAAATGACTACTCATCGGTATTTCTTGACCATCCAGTGTCACAATACTATAATTTCAGATTTCCTGTATACTGAATTTACACTCCATATACTCTGTTTTGGTCCTACTTAATATAAAATCTCGAGATTCTAAAGTTTGCCTCTATAACTCCAATTTTACATTTACCCCAGCTCTCGTTTCATCGACTAGGACCATATCATCAGCAAATAGCATACACCATGATATCTCATCCTGAATAGCTCTAGTAAGCTCATCTATCACTATGGCAAATAAGAATGGACTCAATGTAGATCCTTGATGCAATCCAATTGTGATAGAAAAATCACTTATTATGCCTCCACAAGTTCTGACATTTGCCACCACTCCATCGTACATGTCCCTTATTATATCAATATATTCGATGTGGACTCCCTTTTTCATCAATTTCGACCATAATACCTCTCTTGACACCTTATCATAAGCTTTTTCTAAATCAATAAAGACCATATGCAAATTTCTCTTCTTCTCTCGAAATAGCTTTATAAGTTGACGAAGCAAATGAATAGCCTCTGTCGTCGATCGCCCTAGCATGAACCCAAACTGGTTCTCTGATATTTTAATATTCTGCCTTAATCTGTGTTCAATTTTCCTTTTCCAAAGCTTCATGGTGTGACGCATGAGTTTTATTCCATGATAGTTTGAACAACTCTGGATATCACCCTTGTTCTTATAGAGAGGTACTAGGGTTCACTCATTTGGCATCTTTTTAGTTAGCCAGATTTTGTTAAAGAGGTTTGCTAGTCATCTCACGCCCACCTCTCCTAAGCATCTCCATACCTTAATAGAAATTCCATCCGGTCTAACAGCTTTCCTTGACTTCATCCTCTTTAAGGCCTCCTTAACTTCAGATTCACTAATTCTACGCATATAACTATAGTTCATATCTTGGCACTGAATGGTAAGTCATCCAAATCTTGAGTAGAACTACCACTGAACAATTTGTCAAATACTCTCTCCATCTTTCTTTGATTTCTTCATCTCGAACTAAAACATTCTGATTTTCATTTTTGACATACCTCACAGTACATAAGCCTCTAGTCTTTCTCTCCCTTATTCGATCAATTCTATATATATATTCTTTTCAACCTCTTTGGTGTCCAACTTCTCATACACTTCTTTGTGCACTTTAGCTCGTGCATTCTGAACAGCTTTCTTAGACTCCTTCTTGGCTAGCTTATACCTCTCAAAACTCACTCCATCACAATTTTTCTGTAAATCTCTGTAAAAGTTTCATTTGATCTTAATAGCAGTTTTTACCTCTTCATTCCACTATGATGTATCCTTACATGGTGGAGCACCACTCCGTGACTCACCAAGTATATCTTTAGCTACTCTTTTAAAACAGCTAGCAATTTTGTTCCATATTGTATTGGGATCATCTTGGGTTTTCTAATCTACTTCATGTACTACTCGATCTACAAAACTCCTTAGTTACCTTCTTTTAATTTCCACCACTTAATCTTAGAATCTAACTTACGTTTAATCTTTCTAAATCTTCTTCTAATCCGAATATCTAAAATTAAGAGTCTATATTGGGTTACTATACTCTCACACGGCACTACCTTACAATCCATACAACAACCTCTATCTACTTTCCTAGTTAAAAAAGAAATCTATTTGGCTCGCATTTGATCCACTTCTAATAGTGATCAAGTGAGACTCTCTCTTCGTAAACCAAGTATTCGCTAAGATCAAATCATAGGATAAAGTAAAATCTAGAATCGAGCTACCTGGTTCATTTCTTTTCTCAAAATCAAATCATCCATGTACACTATCAATTCCATAACGGTTAGATCCTACATGCCCATTGAGGTCACCGCTTATGAGAAGCTTTTCTCTAATGGGTATGTATCGCACTATCTTATCTAAATCCTCCCAAAATTGACGCTTGCTAGACTCATCAAGTCCTACTTGTGGTGCATAGACACTAATAACATTAAAAATCTCTCTACCTAAAATACGTTTAAGTAGTAAAATCCTCACTTTTTCTCCTATCCTTCACTTATTCTCAAGCAATTGTTTATATATGATCACACCCACCCCATTACGATTTTTATCTCTACCAGTATACCAAAGCTTATAACCCTAAGGCTCTATAATTTTAGCTTTTTCACCTATCCACTTAGTTTCCTTCACACACATAAAATACTAACATTCTGTCTAATCATAGCAAGTGCCTAAAATGCAGTATCTAACAATTTTTTAGCATTTACAAACAAGGGTTGCTATTGAATTTAAAAATAGTATGCAGTATTAAACAACATAGAAGAATATTAGGTTCAGAACCTGTATTTTGCAGTGAATTATCTCAGCAAAAAAATATCAATCAGTAATCCGACAGAATAGCTGCGTAAATGCGGCTTTTGCCACATTTTCGTGACAATTCTATATTTCCCTATGCTCTGCTTTCTAGAACAGAGGTACAGGCTAGCAATGGTCCTTTTACAACTGCTATTTTCTTGAAATTCAAACTTGCACACAAAAATAGAGAAGAAAGTAGTTAACCAGTTAAGTAAATTAAAAAGATTACTTACCGTCTCTCCCCGGCAACGACATCAAAATTTTATTGAGTTTGAACTTGTACAGAATAATACAAAGTTTAGAAATGTGCTAGGTTCTTAATGCTACCGCTATAGCAAGTGGCTATACGGGTCGTGTTCCACAAGGAAGGACTGGTTAGAAGCTTTTAGTAAGTTTCTTTTCAAGTTTATAAAAACAGGTTAAAACGTTCTTCTTTGTTTTAGAAAGAAAAAGGAAAAAATGTTAATGTTGAAATAGGAGAAGATGGATGAAGAGATTGTATTGTTGTTGTTTTAAGAGAAAACTAACTTAAAAAGAACGAATTAAATTTGTAATATCCCTAGTATAAAATATTGTATTTTAATTTATTTTAAGTTTTTTTGCTTTACTTATTATTTTATTATTATTATTAATTAACTTGATTTATAGTTATTATTATTAAATATACAAATTATTTTGAGATAGTAGATGATAATTTGGCTTTATATATTATTACTGTTATTTTCTATCAATATTTTTAATTACTTATTACTATTATTTCTATTATTATTCTTATTATTAATTGTTATTATTAGTAGTAGTTATTACTATTATTATTATTTGTGTTAATATTATTATAGTTGTTGTTGATAATTATTATTGTTATTGATAAGTACTATTATGTATTAATATTATTATTAGTATTATTATTACTAAGTGTGATTATTATCATTTGTTAATATTATTGTAATTAGTATTACTAATTATTATTTTTGTTAGTATTATTTATTTATTTTGATATTAGTATAAATAATAGTATTATTGATTATTATTGTGTTTATTGGTTAGTCCATATCCATTAGCCCATACCCATTATCCTATATCCATCACTCATACCCATTAACATTATCCATAACATAAACCCACACCCAAACCCAAACTCCTATAACCCTATATATAATCCCTTATTCCTTTACCCCTAACCCTAATCAATCCTTCTCCTTCTCCCTTGCACAGCCTACAGCCGCATCCACGGCAACCTCCCCCTCTTCTCTGACGAGCTCCGCGAGTCCCTCCGGCAACTCGATCCCTTCTGTGAGCACTTTGGCGAGCCATTGCCATCCTCCGCGAGCTCCGCCATCGCTGGAGATTGCCGCGAGTCTCCCCGTGGTCGGCCTCTTTCCCCTTGCCGTGAGTCCCCTTTATCTCCCTCTCTCTGTTACATAAAATTGGTTAATATGTGTGTGTTTGTGTGTGTTAGATTTAATTATGTGTTTTGTGTGGGTATAATTGTAATTGTGGTTGTGTGTGTATGTGTATGTATGTATGTATGTTGTATGTTATGTGTGAGTGTGTGTATGTATTTATGTTTGTGGATGTGTGTGAGTTAATATATGTATATGATGTATATGCAAGTGTGGGTATGTATATATAATATGTATGTATATGTATACTCGTATATATGTATGTATGTGGGTGTACACGTGTGTGTATGCACGTGTGGCGTGCGTGTATGGGGTACATGTGTGAGTGTGTTTTGTGTGGGTGTTAATTCCTCTCCCTCTTTGTGTATGATTGTAGGTTACAGCGATTTCGGATTCGTTCGTGCGATCCGAACTCGGTAACAGAAGATTTGGATTTGTATCCGTTATGGACCCGATACATTGGCGATTCAAAGACTGACCCATCTAATAATCTGGAGATCCGTATCAGTTCATGTAGTAAAGACGAAATGGCGATGTGGACCCAAAATCGCGTTATTTCATGTGAGTGTTTGTTCTTATACTATTTCTTTATTTACTGTTATCAGTAGGCGTTTATATGTTACTTGTATCATTTTATGTGACCATCTGATTTATTTTGCCAGTATGATTACCTATATCATTTCATGAGATATCAGTGAGTGTTTACCTTATTTATTTAGTTGATCTGAGCATTTATCAGCATCATTTCATGTGTTAGCAATTCATCGCTATTGGCTTAGGCATAGTAGCGATATATCTTAGACTGTGATTGGATTAATTTTTAGATTGGACTAGTTCATGCTTGTGGATAAATAATATATTTATTTGAGTTTTTATTAGGCAATTGTTTGGTGATTATTTTGATGGGAACTCTATTGGATATTGAGGACAGATTAAACATGATGTTACTTTATTAAGAGATTGATCTTGATAGTTGGACTTTTATACAGACTTAGTTAGAGTTGGAGTTGATCTAGGACTTATATTCTTTTACTAGATCTTAATCAGTATTTAGATATGATTTGTTTTGTTGGATTATTGATTGTAAGGATTTCTGAGTTTATTCACCAACGATATTATTGAGTATAGATGATATTTTATTGATGTGGAGTATCAGATGTAGACTATTCTAGATTGTAGTTATTTGAGGATGTTTCACTCTTTAGTTATAATTTAGGTATCTGATGATCTATTTTGACTTTGAGGATATCAGTAGATTGTTCTTCATGAACTTGATTGATTTAGTAGTTATTCAATGTAGAGATATAGGTATATTGTAATAGTGATCTAGTTGATATCGGTGATCTTATACTTCAATGTTATCAAATAGCAGTTATTAGTTTATCAGTTATTAATTAGATTATTTGTTGGTGATCATATAATGTGTTCAGAGTTTATAGTAATTGTCAGAGATCTGTACTAGTTACTAGTTTTAATTATACCATTTTTTTAGTGACTGTATATCTCCAGTATTCTATTTCAGATGTCAGTTATTACTTATCAGTTATCAGTTGTCAGATATGAGTTATTCAGTTGTCAGATATCAGCTAATATTGACATCACCAGTTGTTGAAAATATTCAGTTACTATTACATTCTATATATAACCTATTGTTCCTTGTTAATAAAAGACATTCTATATATAACCTGGGAAAAAGGGGTAATTACCTGATAATGCATGTCATGTATTTTGGAAGGACTTGTTATGGTATACTGAGTTGTAGGTTCCACCATGGGGAACCAAGGTAGTACTTGCTACCAATTATTTAGTTTTCAGTTATCAGGGCTATGCCCGGATTATGGTGCCACACTAGTTGTCTTTTCATGTGAGGTTGTGGTCTCAGTTATTAGAACCTTGCGGCTTGTCCTGCTTCAAGACTATGGGAGTTAAACCGTGATACCGGGCATGCACCTACCCTTTCAAAACATATGCTCTACATTGACAGGCAGTTACAATAATGATAATCTTATTTGATATATGAGAAAATGGTTGTGGTATAGGACACAGCTAAGTACTACATTAGTTAGATTAATAATAACCAACCAGACTAGTGACATACGCTAGGTTACACATCTTGATAGCAGTTATTTATTTCATCAGTGGTATTCTTTTACCAATAGACTGTTCATGTTATTATTCAGTTATCATTTAATTATAGTTTATCATATTATTATTTTGTATCCACTATTTATATGCACGAGCATTTTTCCTTTTCTTACACGCTCATTGGGTCGCTTTCTAATGACCTTGAATTTGCACGTCCAGATTGGATGTTTCATTTCATTGATCAGGTGTTCGTTGAGCTCGTACGCTTCGCGAGGAGTGTGGAGTTTCTCTCTACCTATTTGGGTATTCTTGCCTTCATTTATTCTTGTTGTTTCCTTTGATTCTTGTATATTAGAGTTGGCTTCTATTCTATTTCTTATTTTATGTATTATCATGTGTGGACATCTATATGTGTTATTGCAATGATCGTGATTTATTTATTTTTATAGCTTGTTCGAGTTATTTAAGGCTTAGCACGTATACATGAGGTATTTTTCTTGCGTATAAGCATCGCCGACTCGTCGCATCTCCGCTCCAGTATATTTTGGAAAGCGGGGCATGACCAAATTGACGAAGAAAGAGTAATTTAAAAGCGGGATCTAAAATAAGAAATTAAAATAAAAGAACTAAAAAATACTTATCTCTTTGGCGCTTGCTTACTGTGGATCCATTGCAACGACTTACCTTGGCTTGAAGGCGAGCAAAGTATGGCATATAGGATCTTTCCCATTCCCAACCTAAGTTATCGAATGAAAGTGCAAGCAGAAAATAAAACAAAAGTAGTTATCTATCACCATAAGCCAATGACACTTGCAATGGTAACACATATTCGAGACATCGGGTTCATTTGGATTACAAGCACCTTAGAGGAAATTAAAACAAAAACAAGGGGAAAAAATAACATAAAATGCAACCTTCAATTAAATTGAAAAATTATGAAAAAAAGAGAAAGAATTACAATGGTGTCACTCTCAATACAACTTTCTCTCTCTTACTCATATGAATCTCTTCTCTAACCTAAGTTACATAAAGAAAATGAAAAATTATATAAGAAGAAAAAGAAAAAACCTAAGTTAAAACTAGAAACAAAAACTAGTCTAAACTCTCTGCTGAGTGGTGCCTTTTTGCCTTCTGAAGTGGTGGTATTTATAGGTTGAAATGGATAAGGGAGAGCGTGCTTGAAAATGAGATTAAATCGTTGGCCCAATAGAACTTCTGATAAGGTTGGAGATAAGGTTGGATATATGGACAAAATTGCTTACCCAATAGAAAAGATCTTCTGATAATATCTCTTTTGGATCTCTAAATTTAACAATATCCTTTTGATTTTTTAAGCTAACCAAATTGATTCTTCTAAATCTAATTTTAACTATATTTATTTGATTTTATCTTCAGTTAACCAAATAGATCCAATTAAGTCAGAATTTAACAATTTAACTGACTTTTATTTGGTCTTATCTTCTATCTTTTCATTAAGACAAACCTACAAAATAAGACATTAAGACAAGAAATTAGAAGGATTTATTATAGGATAAATGTGGGAATGTAATAAAAATAATGCCGTGTACGATCAGTCTCGAAGGAACCCCTTGGTAGCTTGGACACGTGCATCATCCTAGTGCGGGTCAAATTTTAACCACTACAAATGCCCCCTCTGCTTCCATACTTGTCATGCAGAGGAGAAGTGGGGAAGAGGAATCTGTTGGGAGAAGTTCTTTTGCCTTCATCTTTGGTTTCTCATGTAGAGAATCATTTGGTATTATAGGTTGGCTAAAAATTACTGATGATAATGCCACAGACGCGAATCTCACAGACACGAAGTTCGATTCTCAAACTCATATACAAATCTCGCGTCCTTTGTCAAACGCGGAGGTCACGTTCCAACCTCAAACGCAAGCCTCACGTCAATGCGATAGACGTGTTGCTTCTTCAAACGTGGACCTCAATCATGGTCGCTTTTCAGCTTCAAACACAAGCTTGGATAACACTAACACAAGACTGTGAGTTTCGCGTTCAACTCAATAGCAAGGTCTGCATCAAGCACGAGACCTGTGTTCTATTATAGCTGACAGTCATCAATTGGGTCAATTAACACCCACGTTCACTCAACATAATGGAGAATAAATTCTCATTATGGAGAGATTTAAGGGGCCAGTTATACCCTAAAAATCTTTATAAATAGTTGTGAGAAGTGTTTGGTCAGAAAAAATGTGAAATAAAATTTCTTTGAGTGGATGAAATATTAATGGAATAATTCTAATTATAAAAGATGGGAGAATATCTAGGTTTTCTCTTTGTTTAAGCCTGGGTTCTTGATGTGGTGATGGAGAGTGATTCTTGTTCTCCGTTGATCGGCTGAACGACAAGCTTCTCCCTGGGATGCTCTCAAAAAGTAATCAGAAAAGAACTCTATTTTTAACACACTAAATGTTTAGAGTTCACTGATTTCTCTTTTTCTCTCTCTCACTCTCTCTCTCTCTAAACCTCTGTAATTGAAAAGAAAGAAGCTTTTAACTTGAGAATTCTTTGCTCAAAATCTCATAAAAGGCAAGCTCTTCCCTTATAGCTCTTGTGGCTATTTATAGGGGTTATAGGGGTATAATTATCCCCTAAAATTCTTCCATAATGGGGATTCTTCCCCATTATGTGGGGAGTTAATTGAGCCAGTAATGGGGGTCAGTTACAACAAAAACACGGGTTTTGCGCTAGACGCGGGGCTCACAGTCTTCTCATAGCCGCTTTGAAGTCAAAACGTGAGGCTCACAGTCCCGCGTTGGAATTGAGACGCGGAGTTGCTCAGACCCGCGTTGAAGAGACGCAGAATTGTTCAAACCCGTATTTGAAGAGGACGTGGAGTTGCTCAAACCCGCGTTAGAAGTGAGATAGTGAGTTGCTCAGACCCATGTTGAGGTCACAGTGGAGTTACTCAGACCCGCATTTGAGGTCTGCATTTGCCCATTGGATGCGAGATTCACGTTTTAATTGAAACATGACCTTCGTGTTGAAGTGAGGCCCGCGTCTGAGGACTTGTCTTTAAATGATTTTTAGCTAGCCTACAAAACCCCTCCAAAGTTTTCGAAACTCTGCGATTGACTGGGATGAATTTCGGAATACTTTGGATTTCAAATTGATTTCGGGCTCCCCATGATTGGACTGGCAATCTTTTGAGATGCCTTATGCTTGATCTTGTCTGGATTCTGGTCTTCGTGAGTGTACTATTGAACTTCTTGAAGCCGCCAGGGAAGATCATCATAAGTGCCTTAGAAACTCAATCCAGCACTTGTATGAGCTCCGTTTTGTTTGTCAGTGTACAATTGAACTGGTAGAGTTATCATCAATTTTTCTAATGTACTTTTAAACTGATTGCATAAGTGGGAACATACTCTAGTGTTGGAAAGAAAAGAAGCGACCTATGTTGATGAAGACGCGGGTCTTATCTATTGAAGACGCAACTCTTGTCTTGTCTTTGAAATGCGGGGATCACGTTGGATGTTTCTGAATGCAAGCCTCGCGTTGAGCTTGTTTGAAATGCGACTCTCATGAAATACGGGGATTGCGTTGGAAGCTTCCAGATGTGAGCTTCATTTGCTTCAAGCACAAAGCTTGTATTGGACCATTCTGGACACGGATATCATTGGAAACGCGAATCTCCTCAGTGCCACGCATTAGCTCAATTTGAACTCGAGATAGTTCCGCGTATCTCGACCATTGGGAGGTAAGTTTCGCTCTGAAGGAGATTAACTTTTTATTTTCTCTTTACTCTACCTTATTGAATAAGAGAGTGTTTGTATCACTTTTACAATTTTGATATGAATAATAAAGTGATAATTTTGCCTTCATTATGTCTTTATTTTCTTTTAATATTTGAAAATCAGACAAACGAAAGTGATTGTATTTAAATACTAGAGGTGACAATTAACAAAGCAACTCAAAGTTCGGTAATTCCATTAGGAAATTTGAGAAGCTTACTATCAGAAGTGTGATGTTTTAACTTGACAGGGGTTGAATTCGTGATTTAAATGATTTTTGTGAACTTACTATTCTATTGATGAGAGTAACATGTGAAGTTTGATCCACTAGAGATTTATGAAAATTTTACCATCAAAAGTATAATGTTAACACGACGGGTTTGAATTTGCAATTTGAGCAAATTGAATTGTCAGAGATGTGATATCAACTAAAATGCATGCTAGAGGTATGATATTAACTTAGCATCAAGAAAATCTCATTTTCATTGAGAAAACTGAGAAAATCACTGTCATAGGTTTAGTATTAACTTGACAGCGGGAGGAATGCTAGATGTGTAATATTAAGTTAGCACTGAACATCTCGATTTTGATGAGAAAACTCAAGGGAAGATTATTGTCATACGTGTAATGTTTAACTTAACAATGAAATGGATGGTAGAGGTGTGATATTTAAATTAGCATCGAACGTCTCATTTTCATTGAAAAAATTGAGAGAATCACTATCATAGATATAATATTAACGTAACAGAGATTTATATTGCGATATAATAAAAAATTGGTTAGAGGTGTGATATTAACTTGACCGAGAAATTTTGCGATTTGAGCAATTTAGTGGACTCATCATTCCATTGATAAGAATTGACAAGTTGAAATGTTATCCGCTGGGAAAATTAAGTGATGTCACTGTAGAGGTATAATATTAACCTAATAGTGGAGTATGCCAGAGGTATAATGTTAACATGACAGGTTTGATCTGTGATTATTTCTCTGGGGAGATAATTACAGCTTTTGTAGTCCTACCATTCCATGGACGGAAATTGGTAAGGGATTTTTGAGGAGAAGGTGGTATCAGGTCCCTCAGGATTTTTAGCAAACCCTCAGCTTTTAACAAATTTGGTATGCCTTTTCCAACTGCCATTTGAGTTGGGCAAGCCATGCTATTCCCCTCAGCAAATATGTTGTCGAGAATTTTTCGTTGGGCTTAAAACCAATTGTTTTCTTTATCCTTTAGCCATTGGAGGCATTGAATGAGCGTAGGGTATCTCTTGGGTTTACACTGTGCAGATGAGCTGGGGATCACAGAGGTGGATATGAATTTCGTGGGGGTTTTGTCCGGAGATTAATCTTCCTTGCGAAGTCCTCTTTGATTCTCATTTGGTTACCACACTTTGATATGAATGTGAAAATAATGGAAAAGTTTTGCAAAGATGTGTCACGAACTTTTTTCAATGAGTTTGGCTTGATAAGCTATCAGATAAACTCATTCAATCCTCCATGAGAGTCGATCAATCACCACATCTTGATATGAATGTGGAGACAATGGAAAGGTTCTGTAAAGATGCATCACGAACTTTCTTCAATGAGTTTGACTTGATAAGCCATCATATAAACTCATTTGGTCATCCATAAGAGTCGATCGATCACCACATCTTGATATGAATGTGGATACAATGGAAAGGTTCTGCAAAGATGCGTCATGAACCTTCTTCAATGAGTTTGACTTGATAAGCCATAAGATAAACTCATTCAAATCCACCATCTGAGTATTCGGATGCCTTGTCGTTAGGTCGAGCTTCAATCAATCAAGTAGGAGCAAGGAGGCATGCCTCTATTACATATGGAAAAGTCACGCTAGATAAGCCATCCTTCTAGATCGAGAGGAATAATCAAAAAGAAGAGTACTTAAAACTGTTTCTTAGGCATGCTCGACTTCAAAATATGACATACTCTTCTAAGTTGAAGATGGATACATATCTATATACTTGAGAAGAGTGACAAGACTAGCAATTTGACATTTTACCTTTGTCTTTTCTTCAATGTTTACATCATGCATCATAATGTCTTGAATGTTCGGTCGACTCGACGTCAATCGACCCTGATGTGATCCATCATAGGAGAAAGCTTTTCTTTGCATTCTCCCAAATATCTTAAATCAAACCCTAATCTATCTGATTAATCAGGATGAAGCTTCGATCAGAGGTGTAGTATTAACCTGATCATGAGAAGAGTGACAAAGCTAAAATCGAGTTTCTAACTTTGTTTTTGCTTCAATATTGACATCATACATCATAATATCAGCAATGTTCGGTCGGCTCGGCATTGGTCGACCACGATGTGATCCATTGAATGAAGAAGCTCTTCTTTTGCGCTCTCCCAAACATCTTGGATTCCAAACCCTAATCCATCTGATTGATAAGGGTGAAGCTTCGATGAGAGGTGTAGTATTAACCTGAACATAAGAAGAGTGACAAAGCTAAAATCAGAGTTTTCAACTTTGTCATTGCTTCAATGTTGATATAATATGTCACAATGTTAGCAACGTTTGATCGGTCGGTATCAATCGACTGTAATGTGATTTGTCGAAGGAGGAAGCTCTTCTTTAGTGCTCTTTCAAACATCTTAGATCCATCTGATTGATCAGGGTTTTGCTTTGTCAAAGGTGTAGTGTTAACTTGATCATGAGAAGAGTGACAAAGCTAAAACTAAAGTTTCTAACTTTGTTTCTTTAATGTTGACATCATGCATCATAATGTCGACACCATGCATCACAATGTCAGCAATGTTCGGTTGGCTCGACATTGGTCGACTGTGATGTGATCCATTGAATGAGAAAGCTCTTCTTTGGTGCTCTCTCAAACATCTTGGATCCCAAATCCTAATCTGTCTAGTTGATCAGGGTTTTGCTTTGATCATAGGTGTAGTGTTAACCCAATTATGAGAAGAGACATTTTAAGGATAGTACTTCTACAAGAATCTGTCATTGAACGGCACTATGAGCATATCACCATCCAGAGATATAAGGTAGTATGCTCTATTTGAGTAGACTGACTCTACTACAAATGGTCATTCCCATTTAGGTTAGAATTTTTCTTTCGTCTTATGTTTCATAATCATGGGTCTTCTAACAGTTAGGACAAGGTTGCCTTTTTTGAAAATTTATTCTCTGACTTTCTTATTGAAAGCTCTAGAAACTTAAGCTTGATAGAGCTCGATTTATTGTTGGGCTTGCAAACTTTTGTCGTCTAAAGCTTCCAACTCTTAGAGACGCAATTGATGCTTCTCCTTGTCTATCATCTTGGTTGTTAAGATAACTTGCAGAGATGAAATTTGGATCTCTAATGGAAGTATAGATTCACATACGTACACCAAAGAAAATGGTGTACCCTTTGTCAGAGTTTTTACTGTTGTGCGATAAACCCAGAGACATTCGCCTAATTTGTCATCCCAGTCGTGTTGACTTTTTGAGACAAACTTCTTGAAAAGCTTTCTAGTAGTCTTGTTAAAGGCTTCTGCAAGACCATTTGCAGCTGAATAGTATACCGTTGAAGACACATTTTGGATTCTAAATTTATCATAGAACCTCTGAAATACTTGGATGACGAATTGGGGTCCATTGTCGTGGACAATTCATCGGGATACACCAAAGCGATAAAGCACCTGATGTTTGATGAATTTGATCACGTCTGATGTTTTTACTTCCTTCAGGGGAACAACTTCTGCCCATTTAGAGAAGTAATCAATTATGGCCAAGATGAAGCGATGTCCTTTGGATGTTGAAGGGCTGATGTGGTCCGATAACATCCATTTCCCACATCTCAAATGGCCGTGAAGAAGATGTTGGATGAAGACTCCCGGTACCTGATGAACGAAGTCACCGTGAATCTGATAGGTATGGCATCATTTAGCAAAAGGGATGGCGTCAGGAATCATCTTCAGCCAATAATAGCCAAGTCTTCAAAGTCAGTCTCCGAGCTTAGGTCCAGGTTGGTGAGCTTCGCACATACTGTCATGAATTTCTTTGAGCGCCTCCTGTGCCTCTTTATGTGAAAGGCATCAGAGTAAGATTCCATTATACGACCGGCGATACAATATTCACATGATCGCATTATAATAGAACCGAGGAGCTTTCCTTCTAATGGCAGCTGCCTCCTTGGGGTCGTCAGGCGATGTACCATACAAAACGAAGTCTATGTTAGGAGTCACCAATCCCTAGTTTTCAGGCTTATCAAAGTCTCAAGAACCTTTTTAACTTGAAGACTCCTCTTAGAGTTTTATTGTCTTCAAGGGCGAATTTGCAACAGTACAAGTCATGAATGTAGATAAGCACTCTCTCCGTGCCCCAGGCTGGAAGGACCAATAAAGCGGCGAAAAACGCCAAGCATCTGCATATGCATTTTGCTGACGTGGTATATGGTCAATGTAGAAGTTTTTAAACTTCTCTACCATATCAATGGTCGTGTTGTGATATGGCACCAAGTCTTCATGTCAGACTTCATACTCCCTGCGAACCTAGTTGAGGATGAGCTTTGAATCACTATAAGCTTCCAGATTTTTAACTCCAATCTCTTCAGCAAGAGATCATTGTATTTCAAAATATTGTTGGAACACAGCTCAGTTAATAAGAATGCACGAGGGATCACGTAATTATGTGGGAAAATAAGTACTTACCCCATACCTATAGTGATATTTCCCTCAGGACTTGTTCTTGATGCTCCATCGAAGAATAGTTGCCATACTTGTTCTTCTGAGGAGACGTGAATCGCGTTAACTTCTACAATCTCATCTAGGAGATTGTCATTAACTTTTGAACTTCCTAGAGCAGGATGATCATCCAGGATAATCGGCCACAGCTTGACCTTTGATCGAATTTTATGGCATGAATTGCATCTCATATTGTGAGAGCAATTTGACCCATTTTGCTAATCTATAATTCAGCGACGATGGTCTTATCATGAGTAATCACAAGGGATTAACTCTAAAAATGACATAAATGCATTGCCCCATAAGATAGTGTCGCATCTTCTGAATGGCGAAGACTAAGGCTAAGTGTTCCTTCTCGATCGGATTGTAACGGTGCTCCACCCCAGTCATTGTTCTACTCAATTAGTAGATGGCTTGTTCATGGTTTTGATCATTCTTTTGAGCTAGTAAAGCTCCCAGGGAATGATCCACAACTTTAACATATAACAGGAAATATTTTCCTAATACTGGAGCTACCAGAACAGGAGGGTGTCTGAGATACTCCTTGATCTCTTTGAACGCTTGTTGGCAAGCACTATCCTAAATGAATGTGACTCCCTTCTTCATTAGTTTGGTGAAAGGTTGGTAGGATCCTGAAAGATTCGATATAAATTTTTGGATATAAGCGAATTGTCCCTATAAGCCTCTGAGTTTCTTAAGATTTCTCGGAGGTTGCATCTCTTGGATTGCGCGAACTTTCTCCTAATCCAGGTGAATTTCTTTGGATCTAATAACAAATCCAAGGAATTTGCCACTAGCTACCCCCAGGAAGGACTTAGTTGGGTTCATCTTCAACTGGTGAGCTCGCGTGATGTTGAACGCTCTTTTTAGATTTGTGAGATGTGTTGGCCCAAAAGGTTACACTCTCTATTTGTATAAGTTTTGATGATAACAAAACACATAGAAGCTATTTGGTACTAATAAGTTATTTTAGAATGAGTTTCAAGTTTGAACTAGTATTGATGGCTTTAAGCATATTGCAAGGTTAATTGCGCTAAAAGCATGTTAAAAGGTTGATGGCGCAAGAGAACTCTTTTATAGGAGAGGAGGCTCTAGTTCGACAACATGGTTCAGAGACTTCTTTCTTTATAGTTTTTATATTTTAGTTTGTTAAAGGATAGTATATAGTGTTGAAGCTCAAATTTCCCACACACACAAATTGCACATGATTTTCAAAAAGATTATTGTTTTTCTCTTGTATAAAATATTTTAATATGTCTATTTCAGTATTTGCAAACTCTATTTTATGTAGTGTACTTAGTCTTGACAAAATAAATTTTTGAAAATTAACTTGTCTTCAAAAATATTTTTCAAAATATACTATTTTGACCTGTTGCGGTCGACCGGCTCTGTTTCAGGTCAGAACGGTCGACCGCAGTTCTGACCGTTGGGTGCGTGCATGTGTGTACGTTACCCGGCCGACCGGGCGGTCGACCGGACCCCATATCGGTCGACCGAGCTTCGGCCGACTGAAAACACCCTAGTCTCTGTTTGGGACGGTCGACCGGCAGTCGACCGTGGGCTGGCAATGGTCAAATGTTTTTGAAAACCGGTCGACCGGCCAGTCGACCGAGAGCGTTTTCTCAGCCTAAACGGCTAGTTTTTTAAACACGTTTTAAAACGTGTTTTTATTCTTCAAACGAGGTTTATGGTTGGTTTTGGGTCTAATCTTTCCTATTTAATCAAAATTATAGTTTACTTTTAAATCCCTACCTTTATCCTATAAATAGGGGTGATTAGGGTTGAGGAGAATCACAACAAGTTTTGCAAAAAGAAATCAAAGCTTGAGTCTCTTTAAAAGAAGTTTTGCTCTCAGCTTTTGTGCTCAAAATTCTGATTTTTCTCTGAAGTTTTTGATTCTAAACTCTCTTCAACTTTGTTTTATTTTTCACTTACAAACCTTGAGCTTCAATCCTATACATTATTCTCTAGGGTTTTGTAAAGAAAAGTTTTTCAAAAGAGAGTTTGTGGTCTTTTGATCACCAAGTGATTATTGTATTTGTGATTCCACTACCTCTGGACTAGAGGAGTGTGTTTGAGGAGTTGGGTACTCCCTTGTAGTTGTAATTCTTTGTGAAAGTTCTAGTGGATCTGAAATCCTTCTGGGTGAAGGCGCGGACGTAGAGCTGGGTGCTCGAACCTCGAAACAAATCTCAGTGTTTGCGATTGGTTTACTTGTGTTATTTACTTGCTTTCAATTCATTCTTATATTGTCGATCAATACTCTCACAACAAGATTGCATTGCGCACCTCAAACTCTTATTTAGAGGAATCACGAGGAAGGAGTTCAGAGCCCTTCACGGGGTATTCGGCTTCTAATCTTACTTTGAGTGATCGTTGCATCATCGCATTTTAAATTTGTGCATTGATTAGCATTATCACCTATTCACCCCCCTCTAGGTGATTTCAATTGGTATCAGAGCTAGGACTCTAGTTTTTGGCTTCACATCCTTAGAGAGATCCTAAAATTTGCTAATCACTATTTTCATATCTTCATTCATTCACTAGTAAAGATGGTCGATAACATTAAGACCCCTCCTAAATTTGATGGACTCAACTTTCTCATATGAAAAGTTAGGATGAATATTTTTCTACAATCTCTAGGTAGTCTAGTTGCTAAGTCTTTGACCAAGCCTTTTAGTAAACCCGAAGGTGAGGAGGACACTTGGTCCGAACTTACCTCCAAGGAATTTGATGCTAAGTCTTATGAAGCAATCTTTGTTGGCTATTCTAGTACTAGCAACGCATATAGAGTGTTCAATAAATCATCTCATACTATTGAAGAATCTATGCATGTTAAATTTGAAGAATCTAATGCTATTGTTGAGAATGTTGTAGAGATTGACTCATTAGGTGAGGACATGGAGAAAATATCCTTGAAGGACTTACCCATCCAAGAAGACAAGTAAGAACCTATTGGTGAAGTTCAAAAGGATGAAGTGGAACAATCACAACCACTTCCTAAAGATTGGAAATACGCCTCAAATCATCCCAAAGATCTCATCATAGGTGATGTATCAAAAGGGATAACCACTCGCTCCAAACTCCATGATTTGTGTGGGCATTATGCATTCATATCTCATTTTGAACCCAAAAATATCCTCGAAGCCGAGGGTGACTCATATTGGTTGCTTGCTATGCAAGAAGAGCTCAATCAATTTGAGTGCAACCAAGTTTGGCACCTTATTCCTAGACCCTATGATAGACCAATAATTGGTACTAAGTGGATTTTTAGGAACAAGATGGATGAGCCAGGAAATGTTATAAGGAATAAGGCTAGGTTAGTGGCCCAAGGTTACACTCAAGTTGAAGGAATCGACTTTGAGGAGACCTTTGCACCCGTAGCACGGCTAGAGGCTATACGGATCACACTAACTTATGCATCCTATAAAAATTTTAAACTTTTTCAAATGGATGTAAAAAGTGCATTTTTAAATGATTTTATTGATGAGGAAGTTTATGTTGAAGAACCTCCCGGTTTTGTGGATCATGAACATCCAAATTTTGTTTTCAAACTAAATAAAGTATTGAATGGTTTAAAACAAGCTTCAAGAGCTTGGTATGAAAGACTTTCTAATTTTCTTCTTTCAAATGATTTTATTAAAGGCAAAGTAGACACCACATTATTTACTAAACATGTTGGTAGTGACATTCTTATAGTACAAATATATGTTGATGATATAATCTTTGGTTCTACTAATGAGTTACTTTGCAAGGAGTTTGAACAATGTATGCAACGTGAATTTGAGATGTCATTGATGGGTGAATTGAACTATTTTCTTAGACTCCAAATCAAGCAAATGCGTGATGAAATTTTTATATGTCAAGCCAAGTACTCCAAGGAACTCATCAAGAAATTTGGGCTTGAAGACTCAAAAATTTGCAACACTCCCATGGCCACCACCACCAAGCTTGATAAGGATGACCAAGGTAAGTGTATTGATATAAAATTATATAGAAGCATGATTGGTAGTTTGTTGTATTTAACGGCTAGTAGGCCGGATATTATGTTTAGTGTGTGTCTTTGTGCTAGATTCTAATCTTGTCCCAAAGAATCTCATTTAATTGCGGTAAAACGCATTATTCGTTATGTTAAGGGCACTATTGGAATGGGTATATGGTATCCGAAAATCGGAGAATTCTCAATGATGAGTTTTTCGGATGCCGACTATGCGGGATGTAGAGTGGATAGGAAGAGTACTAGTGGAACATGTCAATTTCTTGGTAATTGTCTTGTTTCATAGTCTTCCAAGAAACAAAATTCGGTAGCCCTCTCAACAGCTGAGGCGGAGTATGTTGCGGCGGGGCTTGTTGTGCTTAAGTCCTTTGGATGAAACATACTCTCCTTGATTATGATTTGCATTATGACCATATAAAAATATTTTGTGATAATACTAGTACTATTCATATGACTAAGAATGCAAATCAACATAGTAAGACCAAGCACATTGAGATTCGATATCACTTCCTTAGAGATCATTTTGAGAAAGGTGATATTGATATTGATTATGTTTCTTCCGATTTTCAACTTGCCGATATTTTCACCAAACCACTTGACTATAATAGATTTTCTTTTATATGTGGTGAACTAAATGTTTGTGTTATTGAATAAGGAAGTTTTCTTGCTAACATATCCCTTTTTGATGTATGACAAAAAGGGGGAGAAATTTGGTGTTTTATGTTGGTGTTTTATGGTTGCTTTCAAAAAAAAAATTTCTCATAATAAATTGTTTTATACTTGTGTAATATAGCATTATTTGAGGGGGAGCTTTTACCTCTCTTTTATATCTTGTGTTATAGTATATATGTTTTGTCATCATCAAAAAGGGGGAGATTGTTGGCCCAAAAGGTTACACTCTCTATTTGTATAAGTTTTTATGATAACAAAACACATAGAAACTATTTGGTACTAATAAGTTATTTTAGAATGAGTTTCAGGTTTGAACTAGTATTGATGGCTTTAAGCATATTGTACGGTTAATTGCGCTAAAAGCATGTTGAAAGGTTGATGGCGCAAGAGAACTTTTTATAGGAGAGGAGGCTCTAGCTCGGCAACGTGGTTCAAAGACTTCTTTCTTTATAGTTTTTATATTTTAGTTTGTTAAAGGATAGTATATAGTGTTGAAGCTCAAATTCCCCACACACACAAATTGCACATGATTTTCAAAAAGATTATTGTTTTTCTCTTGTATAAAATATTTTAATATGTCTATTTCAGTATTTGCAAACTCTATTTTATGTAGTGTACTTAGTCTTGACAAAATAAATTTTTGAAAATTAACTTGTCTTCAAAAATATTTTTCGAAATATACTGTTTTGACCTGTTGCGGTCGATCGGACGGTCGACCGACTCTGTTTGAGGTCAGAACGGTCGACCGAGCGGTCGACCGCAGTTCTGACCGTTGGGTGCGTGCATGTGTGCACGTTATCCGGTCGACCGGGCGGTCGACCGGACCCCATATCGGTCGACCGAGCTTCGGCCGACTGAAAGCACCCTAACTCTGTTTGGGACGGTCGACCGGGCGGTCGACCTGGGCTAGCAACGGTCAAATGTTTTTGAAAACCGGTCGACCGACCGGTCGACCGAGAGCATTTTCTCAGCCTAAACGGCTAGTTTTTTAAACACGTTTTAAAACGTGTTTTTATTCTTCAAATGAGGTGTATGGCTGATTTTGGGTCTAATATTTCATGTTTAATCAAAATTATAGTTTACTTTTAAATCCCTACCTTTATCCTATAAATAGGGGTGATTAGGGTTGAAGAGAATCACAACAATTTTTGCAAAAAGAAATCAAAGCTTGAGTCTCTTTAAAAGAAGTTTTGCTCTCAGTTTTTGTGCTCAAAATTCTGATTTTTCTCTGAAGTTTTTGATTCTAAACTCTCTTCAACTTTATTTTATTTTTCACTTACAAACCTTAAGCTTCAGTCCTATACATTATTCTCTAGGGTTTTGTAAAGAAAAGTTTTTCAAAAGAGAGTTTGTGGTTTTTTGATCACCAAGTGATTATTGTATTTGTGGTTCCACTACCTATGGACTAGAGGAGTGTGTTTGAGGAGTTGGGTACTCCCTTGTGGTTGTAATCCTTTGTGAAAGTTCTAGTGGATCTGAAATCCTTCTAGGTGAAGGCGCGGACGTAGAGCTGGGTGCTCGAACCTCGAAATAAATCTCAGTGTTTGCGATTGGTTTACTTGTGTTATTTACTTGCTTTCAATTCATTCTTATATTGTCGATCAATACTCTCACAATAAGATTGCATTGCGCACCTCAAACTCTTATTTAGAGGAATCACGAGGAAAGAGTTCAGAGCCCTTGACGGGGTATTCGGCTTTTAATCTTGCTTTGAGTGATCGTTGCATCATCGCATTTTAAATTTGTGCATTGATTAGCATTATCACCTATTCACTCCCCCCTCACTCAGGTGATTTCAAGATGATGGCCTTTGTTGCTGCTTTCATAGTGATATCGTTGACATAACATTCTACAGTCTTGCACATATGCTCATGGAAGATCGAATTCATGGTGCATTGATAGGTTGCTGATTGAAACTTGAGATTGCAAAGAAAAAGTTAAAGTTAAAGTTAAAGTTCTCAGTCTCAATTCTATCCGCTGCAGCAAGGGCCAAAGTGGGTGATCCACAGGGAAGGATGCGATGCAAGCTTTTCGGACGATTTCTCTATATTCCTTAGAACAAAACAAAGGATAATGATTAGATTTGAAATATGTGATTGGAGATATGCAGTTTACTAATCTTCTACTACAACCCATAGTGTAAGTCTTGAAAATTGGATATCATCTTGAAATAAATAAAATCTATCCTAGGTTTATTAGAAGAGATTCAAGCAAGAAAAATGATATTAGAATCTAACTAGTTTGCACTACTAAAAATTCAACAAATGTTCATCCTAACTTCTAAGTACAGCATAAGAAAAGTGTTATCTTAAGGTTATGCTGTCAAAGTACTTAAGTATGAATTTATGAAGAATTATGTAGAGGTGTAACCTAGATTAGAAAAACTAACTACCAATTTAATCTTCAAGAAACCTGTCTTAAACCTAGGGTTTCTAAAATTGATTATCAATCCATCCAATTCCTAAACTACATTAGGGTTGTTTAAGAGATCAGCAAACCACACTTTGGAATTAGTTAATCATCTTCTTTTTTTCAACTTTTTTTATTTTGTTTAATGTGAAGAATTATGAAAGATAGAAGAATAAGACAAATAAAAAGATCACAGCATTAAAACGAAATTTAATGACAAAAATTTAAATGGCAAAAAAGGTAACCTTTATTTGAAATCAGATCCAAATACAATGCTCCTCCTCCTCCAAAATATGCTAAAAGCGAAACGAAGATTACAGAAATTTGAAAAGAGAAAAACTAAAGAAAACTCTAAGTTCCCGTCCCTGGATGCCCCTCTCTGTTGCTCTGCAGGGGTATTTATAGGCGCTGGAAGAAGTAAAGTCCCGGTACAACTCTCCTGCCAAAACAGGTATTCTGTCTTATCCATCTGGCCGCGGAAACGCGGCTTTGGCCGCGTTTTCGCGGCCATAGCTTTGTCCCTGGCCACGCGCTTTCGCGCGTGGCCTCCTCTGGTCCGTCCATCTGGTTATATCCTTTTAGATCTGGCGTACCGACTCTTTATTTTGAAAATTCTGGATAACTTGGGAAGCAAGTTACCCTAAATTCAAATCTCTTTAAAACGAATTTTATCTTTGCACTCTCCTCCTTTTATCTTTATCCTTGTCTGCAAGCATTTAGGATTGAGTAGAAGTCTATCCTTTTCCTCTTCTTTTAGTAATTGCAACTTTTGCACTTGGTAATTGCAACTTTTGCATTTGGT
Organism: Agave tequilana; assembly: GCA_038442645.1. Lineage (NCBI taxonomy): Eukaryota > Viridiplantae > Streptophyta > Magnoliopsida > Asparagales > Asparagaceae > Agave > Agave tequilana. Next base: position 67,621 of record JAVJIF010011363.1, read on the forward strand.
AATTGCAACTTTTGCACTTGGGCTTTTTGGGCTTCATTTAGGCTTTATTCTTTATTTAAATAATTACTCAAGGCCTGCATACATTAAATAACAAAACTTTAGTAATTAGTGCATAATTAAAAGAATAAATAGGGAACATGATAGTAAATGTAGTGATAAATATGCAATTTTTACTACCTATCACACCCCCACACTTATCTTTTTGCTCGTCCTCGAGTAAAAATCAAAAAGAATAAGAAAAACTAATCTATCCTAACTCACTTTCGTAGGCATCACGGTTGCACTTAGCATGTGCAACAAGCCGTTAAACCTCTAGGTTACCCTAGAGGACGAGTGTTGTCTCGTGAGGGTTTTCAGCGGATTACACCACAAAATCCATAAAAAGGAAAATATTTGAAATATGTTTGAAGAGACTAAGTAATCTATAAGTTTTAAGATTATCATTTTTATTCATTCTTAAACTTAGTCTTTATATAGTAAATTGTTATCCATTTTAGGTAAGAATCAAAATTGAATTTTTGTATAGTCTTTTTCGTTACCAAAAGTCATATGCATCCTTGTGAATCTTTACTAGGAATTCTTTAACTTGGACTCTCATGCCTCTTTATTATTTATTATTATTTTTTTTATTTATATATTTTTTTAAATATGTATAACTCATCTAATTTTCTTTCGTGTAAGTATCAAGGCTTCTTGAGGCCATCATACCTAACTAATTGACTATTAGATGTGTTAGTACATATATAGATAATATTTCTTAGTTTTCTTAGGCTTTCTAATCCACCCATGTAGCGAACTTAAAGTCGGTGGCTCCCAAACTGGTTGGTTTTAGGGCACCGGGTGAGAAAACACCCCACGGACTCAAATTCGAGTGAATTAGGCCACAAAACTAAGGACGCTATTTGTAAAATCACCTTTAGGCGTGAATACTTATGCTACTTGAGGCACATGTATCCAGCTTAATTAGTGAATTTCTTTTTCTTTTTCTTTTTCTTTTTTCTTTTTTTTTCTTTTTTTTTACGAGGCACAAGGGTCTTTGTCTTAGAATCCTAGATATGCATTAGGTATGCACATTTCATTAAGGTAAAAATCAAGACTAATTACTTATTCAATTTCTCCTCCTATACCTGAAAATTCAACAATTTATTTATTTTGACCAAGGTTTTAGAAATCCTAATCATGATTTTCCTAATTCTTAAGACTAACTTAGATTTCTTTCAAAAGATAAGTCAAAATATTGTCCTTTTTATTATATATTTTTTATATTTTTTTGTTTTTTTTTGGCAAATTTTTTTTATTGTATTTTTTTTATTTTTTAATTTTTTATTATTAGAGAAAATTTTAATTTTTTTTTAAAATTAGAACAAATAAAGAGGAAAAAAATTTTATTTTTTTATTTTTTTTATTTTTACATTTTACCCTTCCCCCACACTTGTCTCATGCATTGTCCCCAATGTATGAATGAAATGCATGGATGCATGAATTAGCAGAGAGATAGAGTTACCGATACATTGGGTCAAAAAGACTCATGACTGCATTCACTTCCGGTACTGATTCCAAAAAGATTTTAAGACGTTGACCATTTACCTTGAAAGTACTGCCATTTTTCGGGTCGTAGATTTCTATGGCTCCGTGTGGAAACACAGTCTTAACAATGAAGGGCCCTGTCCATCGTGATTTTAACTTGCCAGGAAAGAGATGAAGTCTAGAGTTATAGAGTAACACTTTTTGTCCTTGGACAAAAGTTTTTCTCGTGATGAACTTATCGTGAAAAACCTTAACCCCATCCTTCGCAATTTTCGCATTTTCATATGCTTCGTTCCTCAACTCCTCCAGTTCAGAAATTTGCAATTTTCGAAGCTCACCGGCCTTATCTAGATCGAAATTCAGCTACTTAATTGCCCATAAGGCTCGGTGCTCTAACTCAACAGGAAGGTGGAAAGCCTTTCCAAAGACTAGTCTATAGGGAGACATTTCTAGAATCATTTTAAAGGCGGTCCTATATGCCCATAAGGCATCCACCAATTTGGTGGACCAATCCTTCCTATTTTGATTCACAGTTTTCTCCAAGATAAGCTTGACTTGCCTATAGGAAACTTCTACCTGTCCACTGGTTTGAGGATGGTACGGCGTAGATAACTTGTGAGTTATAGCATATTTTCGCATAAGAGCTTCAAAAGTTCTATTGCAAAAATGTGTACCATTGTCACTAATTATGGCACGAGGGGTTCCAAAGCGCGAGAAGATGTTTTCTTTCAAGAATTTGACAACAACTTTGTTGTCATTTGTCTTGCAAGGGACGGCTTCAACCCATTTCGATACGTAATTTACAGCCAACAAGATGTATTGGTGCCCAAACGAATTAGGGAAGGGACCCATAAAATCAATGCCCCAAACATCAAAAAGTTCTACTTCTAGAATTGGATTTAGGGGCATCATATTTCGTTTAGAAATCCTTCCTATCATTTGACATCTTGTGCAAGTTTTGCAAAATTCGAATGCGTCTTTAAACAAAGTTGGCCAATAAAAGCCACTTTGTAGGATCTTTTCGGCAGTTTTGCGGGGACCAAAGTGTCCACCGCAAGCAAATTCTCTTTAACTTGCATGTCTTCTGGGGTGAAGGTGATGCAGGAAAATTGCTTCGAGTTGTGGTGGCAAATTCTGCCATCTTTTTCTCCGCACATAGCAGGAATCTGGTTATAAAACCTTCGCATCTGCTAATTCTTCTCTTAAGGCATCCCTTGTAGACTTGAAAAGCCTTAGGAGTTCATAAAGAATGATTCGAGAAGGGATATTGGCAAGCTGAGCCAAGACATCAAAACGGAAGGGAGTTGATGGTCCCACACTGCATTTCTAGAGAGCTTTGACATAACGAAGCTCCTTCTATTTTTCCACGGATGGTTTCGTAGACTGCTCGATTGTCTCCTCAGCTGGCTGGGGGAGTCTACCATCGGATCGCTCTACTATTTCAAGTACTACTTGCCAAATAAAGTCTTAGATGTGGGAGATGTGCCTGCGTCAGCAGCAAAGGCAGACTCCTCTTCTCCTGAACTAGTGAGGGGCGCGACATCTTCTTCAATTTCTCTTATAGAGATGCTGATCACATTGCTAGAAGATACTCTAGTCTTGCCTTTGGACTTCCTATTTGTGACAGTCGTCCACTGTTGGACTTCAACAATGTCAGGATGGACCCACATTATCTCTCTTCGAGGAGTAGGAACAGGAATAAAATCTTTCTTCTGATTATGAGGATCAGTATTGATCACTCTTAGTTCCCCTTTCGGGATGGGAACCACTCTGATTGGCGCTGGTGGGAGATCCCAACTGAATTAAAGAAGTGATGTAGCGGTCATGTTAGTAGCCATCTTCTTCTGCTCTGGATAGAGCTTAAGTACCCCTACGTCAATCAGAGCCTGAAGAACATCCTTGAAGATGTAGCAATTCTTAGTAGGGTATCCCTGCATCCTGTGGTATAAACAGTAGCTAGGATCATCTTCCCCACTTCTTAAGGACATCTGGCCTCTGGCAATTTGAATTTGTTACTCTTTTGGAGTAACTTGAATAGAGAAATCACGTGCTCATCCTTGAAGGAGTATAGTTTATTGGCAGCACTTGGCCAAGAGCTCCACTCTGAAATTACACCTAGAGGGGGGGTGAATAGGTGTAAGGCTAATCAAATCAAAATCCAATGCAAAATAAAAATGATATGATGCAAATGATCACTCAAAGTAAGATTAGAAGCCGTATACCCTGTGAAGGTTCTGAACTTCTTCCTCGTGATTCCTCTAAATAAGAGTTTAAGGTGCTCAATGCAATCTTATTGTAAGAGTATAGATCGACAATAAATGAATGAAAATAAAGTAGATAAGAGAGATAAGAAATCAATCGCAAATAAAGAGATTTATTTCGAGGTTTGAGCCACCACTCTACGCCCCGCCTTCACCACCGTAAAGGATTTCCAATCCACTAGAACTTTCTACCAAAGGAATTACAATCACTATGGAGTACACAACTCCCCAACACACTCCTTAGTCCATAGGGAGCGTAGCAACAATTACAAAATAAGCACTAGGTGATCAAAAGACCACAAACTCTCTCTTGAAAACACTTCTTTACAAAAACCCTAGAGAATAATATATAACATTAAAGCTCAAGGTTTTGTAAGTGAAATTTAAAAATAGAAGAGAGATTTTTAGAACCAAAACTTGAAGAGATTTTCAGAGAGTAAAAGCACAAAAACTCAAAAAAAAACTTTTTCTCAAGTAAGCACAAAACTTTGAATCTTTTCAAATGTTTGTTGTAATCAACTCAACCCTAATGACCCCTTTATATAGTTTTAGGAAGAGTAAACTTAGAAAACTTTTACTAGCATGAAAGAGGAAGAAATTGACCCTCAATTCAGCAAACCACGTTTTTAAAATCAAAACACGTTTTAAAACTGATTTCAAAAACTAGCTGTTTCTGTCAAAACAGCAGACTCACGGTCGACCGGCCGGTCGACCGGACTTTTGAAAATTATGACTGTTAGCCCACTTCGGTCGACCGGTGGTCGACCGTGACAAACCGAGAGTTGGCTGATCATAGTCGGTCGACCGCCCGGTCGACCGCAACAGGGACCGGTCGATCGCCCAGTCGACCAGGAACGTGCACAACATGCACACCCCCTATTGCCAGAACTCCGGTCGACCGTGCGGTCGACCGTTCTAGCCTGTAATAGGCACGGTCGACAGCGAGGTCGACCGACCTTGGCCAAAACAGTTTTTGAAAAATTCTTTTTAAAGATATGTAAAATTTTAAAATATTTTTGTTTGGATTTTGAAAGATAGGAAACATGCATAGCTGCTAGATATAAGTTCAAAACTTGATAAAAAAATAGTTTAGAAAATTTGAGAACCAAAATCATATTTTAGAAAAACGTGCATTTTGGTGTGTGTGTGTGTGTATTTTTGAGCTTCAACCATATATACTAATTTTTAACAAAAACTATTTACACGATGAGTCTACAAGCAGGTGTCTCTGAAACTTGATGTTGAACAGTGATCGAGTTAGAGCCTAATATACCATGCTTGAGCCATCCATACCTGTACCAACCTGAAATTCATTCTTGAACTTCTATTAGTACCAAATAGCTTTTATATGATTTATTATCATCAAAACACATAACCCGGGGATTATAATTTTTGGGCCAACAATCTCCCCCTTTTTGATGATGACAAAACATATAAGCTATAAAAAAAATATATAGGAGGGAGGTAAAAGCTCCCCCTCAAATGATGCTCTAAAAAAACATATATGAGATAAACATCTACAAAATGAAACCAAAAATACTTCTCCCCCTTTTTGTCATACATCAAAAAGGGTTAGTAAACAATCATGAAATCTCATCAATCAATAATACAAACATTTAGTTCACACATATAAAAGAAAATCTGTTAAAATCAAGTGGTTTAGTAAAAATATCTGCAAGTTGAAATTCAGTAGAAATATAATCAATATCACGTTTCTCATAATGATCTCTAAGAAAGTGATATCGAATCTCTATGTGCTTAGTCTTACCATGTTGATTTGTATTTTTAGTCATATGAATAGTACTAGTATTATCACAAAATATTTTAACATGGTCATAATATAAATCTTAATCAAGGAGTGTATGTTTCATCCAAAGGACTTGAGCACAACAAGCCCCAGCCGCAACATACTCCGCCTCGGCGGTTGAGAGTGCTACAGAATTTTGTTTCTTGAAAGACTATGAAACAAGACAATTTCCTAGAAATTGACATGTTCCACTTGTACTCTTCCTATCCACTCTACAACCTGCATAGTCGGCATCCGAAAAACTCGTCATTGAGAATTATCCGGTCTTCGGATACCATAAACCCATTCCAATAGTGCCCTTAAGGTATCGAATAATGCGTTTTACCGCAATTAAGTGGGACTCTTTATGATAATATTAGAATCTAGCACAAAGACATACACTAAACATGATATCCGGCCTACTAGCCATTAAATACAACAAACTACCAATCATGCTTCTATAAAGTTTTATGTCTACACTTTTACCTTATTCATCCTTGTCAAGTTTGGTTATGATAGCCATGGGAGTATTGCTAGTCTTTGACCCTTCAAGTCCGAATTTCTTTATGAGTTCCTTTGTGTACTTGACTTGACTTATAAAGATCTCATCACTCCTTTGCTTGATTCAGAGTCCAAGGAAGTAGTTTAGCTCTCCCATCATAGACATTTTAAACTCATTCTGCATACATGATTCAAACTCTTTGCAAAGTAATTTATTAGTAGATCCAAAACTTATATCATGAATATAAATTTGAACAATGAGATCGTCATTATCAACATGCTTAGTAAACAAAGTAGTATCTACTTTACCTTTAACAAAACTACTTGAAAGAAGAAATGTTGAAAGTCTTTCATACCAAGCTCTAGGAGCTTGTTTTAAACCATATAAAGCTTTATCTAGTTTGAAAACAAAATTTGGATGTATAGGATCAACAACCTGGGAGGTTGTTCAACATATACTTTCTCTTCAATAAAACCATTTAAAAATGCGCTTTTGACATCCATTTGAAAAAGTTTGAAATTTTTATAAGAAGTAAAAGCAAGTGTGATCCGTATAGCTTCGAGCCGTGCTACAGGTGCAAAGGTTTCCTCAAAATCGATTCCCTCGATTTGGGTGTAACCTTGGGCCGCTAACTTAGCTTTATTCCTAACAACATTTTCTGACTCATCCAACTTGTTCCTAAAAAATCTATTTAGTACCAATTGTTGGTCTATCACGGGGTCTAGGAACGAGATGCCAAACTTGGTTGCGCCCAAATTGATTGAGCTCTTCTTGCATTGCAAGCAACCACTATGAGTCGCCCTCGGCTTCGAGGATATTTTTGGGTTCAATATGAGAAATGAAAGCACGATGACCACACAAATCATGGAGTTTGGAGCGAGTAGATACCCCCTTTGATACATCACTTATGATGAGATCTTTGGGATGACTTATAGCGTATCTCCAATCTTTTGGAAGTGGTTGAGATGGTTCCACTTCATCCTCTTGAACTTCACCATTAGGTTTTTGCTTGTCTTCTTGGGTGGGTGAGTCCTTCAAGGATATTTTTTCCATGTCTTCACCTAAAGTGTCAATCTCTACAATATTCTTAACAAAAGCATCAGATTCTTCAAACTTAACATGCATAGATTCTTCAATTGTAAGAGATGATTTATTGGACACTCTATAAGCTTTGCTAGTATTAGAATAACCAACAAAAATTACTTCAAAAGCCTTAGCATCAAATATACTCAGGTTATCTTTGGTGTTCAAAACAAAACATTTGCATCCAAAAACTCTAAAATACGAAACATTTGGTTTTCTTGAATAATAGATTTCAAAAGAGGTTTTGGAAGAATTTTTACAATAATAAGTCCTGTTCGATATATAGCATGCGGTGTTTACGGCCTCGGCCCATAAGTATTGAGGAAGCCCGTATTCACTAATTATAGTCCTAACCATTTCTTGAAGAGTCCTATTCTTCCTTTCAACGACTCCATTTTGTTGTGAAGTTTTAGGACATGACAACTCATGCTTAATTCCATTTTTTCGCTATAAGTAATAAAGGATTGGTTGATGAACTCACCATCTCTGTCACTTCTTATGCGCAAAATCGAAAAACCTTTTTCATTTTTAACCCTTTTTTGAAAAACATTAAAATGCGAAAAAGCTTAATCTTTATGTTCCAAAAAGAAAATAAAATCCATGTATAATGAGAAAAATCATCAACTAAAATAAAAACATAGCGATTTTCATTTAAACTTTTAGTTTTGGTAGGACTAAACAAATCCATGTGGATCAATTCTAATAGCCTAGATGTCATGATATCCTTGATTGGTTTGAAAGATGACTTGGTTTGTTTTCCAAGTTGTCACGCATCACAAATGCGGTCCTTCTCAAACTTCAAGTAAGGAATACCTTTTACCAATTCCTTAGAATTGATTCTAAAAAGATGGTCAAAAGATACATATCCTAACCTTCTATGCCATAACCATGAATCCTCATTAAAAGCATTTAAACATTTAGTTTTGCAATCTAGATTATACATATCAATAATATAAATATTATTTTCACAAAATCCGGTGAGAATACAATCATTGGTTTTACAATAAAAAATGTTACAAAAGATTCATCAAAAATAACTTTGAAATCACGATCACATAGTTGACTAATACTAAGTAGATTATGTTTAAGACCATCAACTAAAACAACATTTTCAATTAAAGGAGATGTACCAATCTTGATGTTACCTATACCGATGATGTTGCTCTTGGAATCATCTCTGAAGGTGACGGTGCCACCTTAAACGTACCTTGATGGGGATGCAAAATTGTTGATGTCTCATGTCATGTGCCTTGAGCAACTACTATCAAGGTATCACCGCTCCCTACGTCTTGAAGCCTTGGTGTGTACCTATATCAAATAATGAAGTTGTTAACTTTAGTACCTATATTTTCTTGGGTCCTATTACGTTAGTACTTCGAACCCGAACATGATTATTAGTACCATTTATACGATCATAACAAAATTTAGCTAGATGACTATTTCGACCACAATAAGTACATTTATAAAATCTCCCATACTTGAAAGCATGATGTGCATGATGAACATGTGGTTTATGAGCATGGTGAACATGTGGTGTATGAACATGCTTGGGGTGTGTTTTAGAAGTGTGAGCATGTGAAGTATGAATGTGTTTCTTTGATGCATTTTTCTTTGAAAACATGTCTTCTAATTTAGCTTTGTTGAACTCACATTCCATTAAAATATTTCCCAAATTGTTGATTTTAGTTTTTAAATAGAAATTTTATTTTCATCAATCTTGGGAAACTTAGCTTTACATGAAATCTTGTATGTATCAAACTCCTTTTGTGTTGATAAAAGAGTGGAAGACAAATTATCTTTTTCTTTGGAAAGAATAATAATTTTATTTTGAAGAACTTCATTTTCTTTTTTCATTGTTTGACAATTTTTCTTTAAAGAATCATAATTAACTGAAAGTTTTAAAAAAGCATTTAATAATTCATCTTTAGTTACTCCACTATCATCAAAAGATGGTTCAGAATTTACCTTGGGTGTGTTTGCTATAAAACACACGTTTGCAGTGTCCACCTCCTCTTCGGATTCACTTTCTGAATTCCAAGTGGCTTTGAGAGCTTTCTTCATAACTGGCTTCTTTTGCTTGATAGAAGAAGATATCTTGTTTTTGAAATCTGGATATTCGGCCATGATATGTCCGAGTTTCCGATAGTTGAAGCAAATGATTTTTTCCCTCCTTTCCTTGTCGTCGTCTCCTATGGTTGTATTTTTCTTGTTGTATGCTCTTATTACATTTCTTACAAGGAGAGATAGCTTTTCATCTTCTTTTTCTTCTTCATCTTCGGAGATGGCGGGAGTAGACTTGAAAGTAATAGTCTTCTTCTTTTGTGGCGCCATTTCTTCTCTTGCCTTTTTCTCTATCTCATAGGTCTTAAGGTTGCCGATAAGACCAATGAGCCCCTTCTCATCTTTATCGTCAACTCCTTTAATGCGGTAGCTTTGACTTCCCAAGACGGTGGAAGTGCGCGAATGACCTTTCGGACCTTTTGATCATTGTTGATTTCATCACCTAGAGAAGTAAGACCATTAGTAATTTTAGTAAACTTTGTAATCATTTTATCAATAGACTCATTTTCATGCATTATAAAGTTTTCATATTAGGAACGCAAGAGATCAATTTTTGCTCTCTTGACTTGTGATGTTCCCTCATGAGTGACCAATAAGTATTCCCAAATCACATAGGTGGATTTACAATGAATGACCCTTGTTATGTCATCTTCATTCAATGCTAAAAGTAAGGCATTTTGAGCCTTTGAATTAGCCTCATATTCCTTGGAGGTAAGGTCAGACCAAGTGCCCTCCTCACCGGTGGGTGCACTATAGGGTTTGGTCACCGCCTTTGCAATCCAGATCCTAGGGATTGCAAAAATACGGTGATCCTAACTTTTCATATGGGAAGGTTAAGGCTATCAAACTTGGGAGGAGTCATAATACTGTCGGCCATTTTTTTACTAGTGGATGAATGAAGAATTTTATATAATGATTAGCAAATTAGGATCTCTCTAAGGATGTTAAGATAAAAACTAGGGACCTTGCTCTGATACCAATTGAAATTACACCTAGAGGGGGGTGAATAGGTGTAAAGCTAATCAAATCAAAATCCAATGCAAAATAAAAATGATATGATGCAAACGATCACTCAAAGCAAGATTAGAAGTTGTATGCCCTGTGAAGGATTCTGAACTTCTTTCGCGTGATTCCTCTAGATAAGAGTTTGAAGTGTTCAATGCAATCTTATTGTAAGAGTATAGATCGACAATAAATGAATGAAAATAAAATAGATAAGAGAGACAAGAAATCAATCGCAAACAAAGATATTTGTTTCGAGGTTCGAGCCATTGCTCTACGTCCCCGCCTTCACCACCGTGAAGGATTTCCAATCCACTACAACTTTTCACCGAAGGAATTACAACCACTATGGAGTACACAACTCCCTAACACACTGCTCTAATCCAGAGGTAGCATAGCAACAATTACAATCAGCACTGGGTGATCAAAAGACCACAAATTCTCTTTTGAAAATACTTCTTTACAAAAATCCTAGAGAATAATATATAAGACTGAAGCTCAAGGTTTTGTAAGTGAGATTTAAAAATAGAAGAGATATTTCAGAACCAAAACTTGAAGAGATTTTCAGAGAGTAAAAGCACAAAAACTGAAACAAAAACTTTTTCTCAAGTAAGCACAAAACTTTAAATCTTTTCAAATTGTTGTTGTAATTAACTCAACCCTAATGACCCCTTTATATAGGTTTTAGGAAGAGTAAACTTAGAAAACTTTTACCAGCATGAAAGAGGAATAAATTGACCCTCAATTTAGCAAACCACATTTTTAAAATCAAAACACGTTTTAAAACTGATTTCAAAAACTAGTTGTTTCTGCCAAAACAGCAGACTCACGGTCGACCGGTCGGTCAACTGGACTTTTGAAAATTATGACCGTTAGCCCTCTCCGATCGACCGGTCGGTCGACCGTGACAAACCGAGAGTTGGCTGCTCACAGTCGGTCGACCGCAACAGGGCCCGGTCGACCGGGAACGTGCACAGCATGCACACCCCCTATTGCCAGAACTCCGATCAACCGTGCGGTCGACCGTTCTGGCCTGTAATAGGCACGGTCGACCGCCCGGTCGACCGACCTTGGCCACAATAGTTTTGAAAAAAATCTTTTTGAAGATATGTAAAATTTTGAAATATTTTTGTTTGGATTTTGGAAGATAGGAAACATACATAGCTGCTAGATATAAGTTCAAAACTTGATAAAAAAAATATTTTAGAAAATTTGAGATCCAAAATCATACTTTAGAAAAACGTGCATTTGGGGGGGGTGTGGGTGTGTGTGTGTGTGTGTGTGTGTTTTTGAGCTTCAACCACATATACTAATCTTTAACAAAAACTATTTACACGATGAGTCTACAAGTAGGCGTCTCTGAAACTTGATCTTGAGCAGTGATTGAGTTAGAGCCTAATATACCATGCTTGAGCCATTCATACCTGTACCAACCTGAAATTCATTTTTGAACTTCTATTAGTACCAAATAGTTTTTATATGGTTTGTTATCATCAAAATACATAACCCGGGAATTGTAACCTTTGGGCCAACACACTCCCTCTGACTGACTGGGGCTTCGAATGTAACTTGACCTCCGTTGCTAGAGTAACTCTTCTTCTTGGTTGAGAATTCGACTCTGGAGCGTGCTGCATTGGTTTCTCAGGTTTTGATTTGCTATCTTTTTCTTCAGCCATGACCCTTACGATAATTTCTTCCGTTTGTTTACCTTGTAGCACCAACTGCTTCCAAATGCGGCATTCTGCCACTCCCATTTGAGTGAGGATGGCAGTTTGTAAATTATGGTGACATGTCTCAACCAGCCTAGACTGGGTCATACCACTGGGATGGCGAAGTGCCATGCTTCGAAATCTTTCAACAAAAGTCTTAATAGACTCTCCTTTCTTTGGCTTGGCTACAAGGAGAGTTGGCGCTAAAATTTCTGTATCATTGTAACACCTCGTTCCAAGAATACGTATATAGATGCGTATTCAGATTTTTTGATCATATTTTTCGATTTACTTCTCATATTTGTTTTTATTTTATGATTGTTTATGCGATTATTTTTCATTGGATCCAGATTCGTGGACTCAGAGTCAGCTCTAGTCTGAACCGGGTACCCAATCTTAGTATATTACTTGATTTGGTCTTTTTGGTAGTTAGAATTTTTTAATATTTTAGATTTTTCAAGATTTTCTGGAATTTTTCTGAATTATTTTGTTAAATCTTTAAAATCGGTGTCGATCGGTGTCGTCGGTTGATTCCAGGATTTTTAGTTTACAAATGGAGTTGAATTTCTAGAAACTGATTTCATATTGTTTCTCAGGGTCACATTTTCTATCTAAATACATTTTTGGAGATTTTTCTGAATTTATGAAGATTCGGCCGCATTCGGTGTCGACCAGTATCACCGATTGATTCTACGATTTTTATTTTAAGAATAGGATTGAATTTCTAAAATCTAATTTTACAATATATCTTAATATAATGTTTACTATTTTTGAGAATATTTGGTGAACATTCTGTGTTACTTCATATTTTCGGGCTTTTTCGGTGTTTTCCCTATTTTTCTATTTTTCTTTCTTTCTCCTACTATTTTCCTCCACTTTTTCCCTATTTTACTTTTTCTTTTCTTTTTTTCTTTTCCCTCTTTTTTTCCTCCACAATAACAAACCAAAATTTCTTCTTCCTTTTCATTTTTATTTCCTTTTCCCTTCTCTTTTCCTTTTCTTTCCCATTTTCTTCCTCCTTCCCCTAGCCAATGATAGCAGCCCCGGTGCCTCTTCCTCCTCCCTCTCTCTCTCTCTCTCAAATTATCCCCATCTCTTTCACCATTTCCATCCCTTTCCCCAAAATTCTCACTCTCTCTCCCTACTCTTTCTATATCTCTCTCCAATTCTTCATCCCCCTCTCTCTCAGCCTCGGTGTCTATACCCAGATTCGGCTCAGCCCGACGGTTATCCCCAACTCCAGCCATCTTTATCATGTCGCCGCCACCCACCTTACATTCTCTCTTTCCCTTTCTCCTCTTACTATCCCTCCAACCATCACCGAGAGCATCACCACTATCACCTTTATCTCCTCCACCATCAATGTCCACCAACACCCACTCCATCACTCCTTTCCACCCTCATCAACATCATCTCCATCTCTTCATCTTCTTCTCCATCAACTCCACCACCTACACCTACCATCTCTACCATCCAACCCCACCACTATACACCCTCTCCTCCCCTCTCTCTCTCTTCTCTTCTCCAGCCACCAGGCCACCGCCAGCCACTGCGCCCTGGCCGCCGATGCGTGCCAACCTAAGTACCGCCAGGAGCCCTTGGGTTGTGAGCAGAGGCTGCCCCTTCCCTCTCTTCTTTGATTCTCTCTCTCTTGCAACTCTCTCTTTTTCTCCCCTACAACTTACTCTCTCTCTCTCTCACTTCATGTTCCTTAGTCAATGGTGCGGCCAAAGCCCACCACGGCCAGCCAGCCATAAGCCAAGCCAAGGCCACGGTTATGGCCTGTCCACTTATCTCTTTCCTCTCTCTCTCCTCTCTCATTATCTCTCTATATATATTAATATATTTGTGGCACGTGCGCGTGTTGTTGGGATTCCAGATTTTGTGACATTTTTCAAAGATTAGGTGAGTATTCTCGCCTCATTATTGGGTTTCCCGCTTCGTCGGGTTGATATGTATTTTGAGAAAATTATGTATTAATATTGCCCCATTGTATTTGTATTTTGTATACTGGTATTTGTATATGGCCAAGTGCCAAGGATTACATGTATTAGACCTGTGATGAATGCCTGTACTAGTGTAGTTTACTTCCTGCACGTATACCATGCATGTGATGTGTTATATTACTACTTTATAATCATGCGTGGCTAACCCTTCGTGGTCATATCAGCCTCTAGGCTCCCTACTCGGCCTCCAGGCCCTTTAGCCTCCGAGCTCTACACTTAGCCTCGGGGCTTCACCACTCCACGATAATCTAGTTATTATCATGTTTATATGTGTACGTGTGCGGTACTAACCGTGTAGAATCTTTGTACAGCCTCAGGGTTTCTGCCCACTTCCGGGATGGCTACCTAATAGAAATTGGCCTTGCACCCTTATGGGTTTCGTGGTAGCTACCAGGATTGCGCTTAGACCTTGGGCTTACTTTCAGCCCTTCAGACTTTCGCTCACTTTCTCAAAAGAGGAGTGCGCTTAGACCATTACGTCTTTTAGCCACGCCTGGTAGGCAGACCTAGCGCTCAGCGCTTTATCGCTAATTTCGTTCGAACGTAATTACGTCATGAGCGCGGCTTCATCACGTGCGGTAATATAGCGTTCATATGCTTGCCTCGTCGTGTGCGTTTAGTTGTGCCGAAAGCGATAACCACGCTGAGTGTGTAGCGTCTAGCATTGTACGCTAATTTCGCTCCAGCATTGCTTAAGCTCCGCTTGATTGTGCTTGGCTATTATGCTATCACTTGACAGGTTTTCTCTTGATGTGCTACACTTATCTTGCTATTACCTGACATTTATATATTATTACCTAACACCTGCCTCAATCACTTGACATATGATGTGTTACGACCTGACACCTGACAGCTACTACTTGACACCTACCCCTTGTTATGATATCACTTATCACCTACCACCTGTCATGTTAACACTTGACCTGTGATATCATATTTACGGGAATCATGTACCTGTTATCATGTATTATATACAGTGAGATTTATCCCTAATACTCATTTACTCTTGTACCCCCGAATTCCTAGCTATTCTCATAAATTGGTAATTACATAATAAATTATAAATAAGATAACTTACATCGGGTTTGAGGGAAGCTGATGGGTCCTGATTAGTTCCATGTTTATGGTGGTCATATATATCTTTATCCTATGTTACTGTAATCTAAGCGTATACAACCCGAGTTGCAAAACAGCACATGAATTGTATATTAGTATTTTATTATAATTAGGCTAAGTTGTAGGTTTTAGTATGTGTCCCATTCCACACACCTCCACTTACAACTTATAAAGCCAGTTATTTGAAAACTGATGGAGTTTGATGAACCATGTTTAGAATGGGTCTCGTACTTGCCCGGGACAATGACCATGGAGTATCAGTTGCTGAGTCAGAATGTACCACTAGGTACTAGGATTTATTGTACACCCAAAAAGGAGTAGGGTATCGTAGATCCCGTAGAAATAGGCATAGGGCTTGTGCATACCCGACAGGAATAAATAGGAGGGGTAGCGGTGCCAGTACAGCCCCACATAATCCTTGGTGGCCGCTAGGTGATCCCTCAAGAACGTGGTCACGCATGACACGAGATTTTCCTTATTTGGATTATTCCTTTAACGTATCAGTCTCATGGAGCCGTGACCTAAGCTTGTTCGATTGGTTTGCTCGTATTAAATTTTATCTAATTTTATCAGTTTTATTGCTTTTATGTTAGTTTAGGAGATAACTAGTGTTGCTTTATCAGCTTTACTTTTCGCTGATTAGTCTACAATTCTGCATTATTATGTCGCATTCTCTCACAGATTAATGAATAAATTGCGGTCTAAATCATGTTTTGTCTTAATTGCAGGTAAATCCAAAGTCCAAGGGCAAAGATGGAATAAGAGGCTAATTCAGCTCAATTTATGCTAATTAATCCCGCAATTACTTGGAGGCCAAGCAAAGGATTTTCTAGAACATGCATTGTACCTAGACTCCTGAGCTATCAGACGAATATTCGGGCGAAAGTACCAGAAAAGGGGTATACCTGGAAGCAGCTAGAAGCCAGACGAACGCGTGGACGAAATCCAGAGACACGATTCCCAAGGATTGCCGCATTTCCACGACAATCCTTGGGAAAACGCGGCAATCCTGTGGAGCCACGCGTCGATTTTCGACGCGTGGCCCCGTCTCCTCTTCTGGATCCTTCTGAGCCCTATAAATAGCCCTGCAGAGAGCCAAACCGAGGCAGTCTTCATTTTTAGGAGTAGGTGCAGATTTTAGGAGTAGTGTAGGTGAGTGTTCTTCATTTCTTGTATTTTCATTTCTTTTTCTTAGATCATTGTAGTAGGGCTGAGTGATTTCTAGAGAGAGATGAGTGAGGGATTGATGTAATAGAGAGTGACACTCTATGTAAGGTACCTCCTTTCTCTTCCATTGTAATCTCCTTCACCTTCTACATGATTTC
The DNA here is from genome assembly GCA_038442645.1 of Agave tequilana. Classification (NCBI taxonomy): domain Eukaryota; kingdom Viridiplantae; phylum Streptophyta; class Magnoliopsida; order Asparagales; family Asparagaceae; genus Agave; species Agave tequilana. The sequence continues at coordinate 83,999 of JAVJIF010011363.1, forward strand.
TAGCTAGTTTTTCTTTTCATGGCAATCTAACTACTAACCACTAACCATCTAACCACTTACTTGATAATCCACATGAATCGGGTTGCCTCTACAAGGCCTTGTTCTTGCAAGAGCCATTGATGGCCAAAGATGATGGGTTCTAACATCTAACTTGCTAACTTGCTAACCAAGCTAACTCTCTTTTATTTCATGCTCTTTTATTTCATGCTTGTAGTGTAATAAATGATGCTTGTAATTGCTTGTTCTTGTTGCAATGTTTTGATTGTTATGAACCATCCATGAGCCATGCTTTGTATCGCTTCTTTGAAGACAAGGATTGTGATGGCCGAGGATCAAAATGTGAGGCAACTATCTCGAAGAGGTTAGTATGGTTAGTGGAGTACTTAGTAGTTAGTAGCCATGAGTTTTCTTTTACCTTTGTTTTAGAAATCGTTTTCCAAATTCTTTTCTCATTTTTCTATCGGTGTTTTCATCGCCTTCTTAGTTTACCTTGTTCCATCTTCTTCACTTCTCTTTTGGTTTTTACATCGCCGTTTTCATCGCTCTCCTCACCTACCACATTCTGGATTTTCTTTTCTTTTCTTTTTCATTCTCTTTTTCATTCTTTCAACAAAGAAGAATTGTTAACATCTGACGTGACTAGAGACTGTTAATGCTTCTATCGCCTCCCTTCCCTGTGGATACGACCCGTTGAGCCAATGCTATAACGGAAGTATCGAGGGTAAATTAAGCACATTCGAGCTATTCATTTGATTTCATATAATACCCATTTTGAGTGCTAGTTCCGCCCCGATCAAATTTTTGGCGCCGTTGCCGGGGAAGGGAATGGTTTTGATGTCACGTTTTTGTTAACATTTGTCTTCTCTGTTTTGGTGTGCAGGGCAATATTTACAGGTGCTTAACATTACAGTACATAAATTAGCTTTGCATCTCCCTGCTCCAGAAAGTAGGGCCCCAGATTTTGAACAAAAGCCGCGGATCCGCGACATTTGCCGCAAAACCGCGGCACTTTTGTGAAAATTGTATATGTTGTTGTTCTGGGATGTGTGAATTGTAATAGCTAGTTGATTTGTGCTGCTATTTTTTTCTGCTTTGATTGCCTACACATCATAATAAATAAAAGAACTAAAATACGGTATTTGGACGCTTTTAAAATGGTTTAGACATTTGCATTTAGGCACGTGTCAATTCAATTCCAATATACTGTATTTTGTTCTATTGTTGTGATCTGGATGGAGATGTACATATGACATTGCATATAGCATAGGACAAACACGTGGGTGATTTATCGCTTTGTGTTATATTCTTGTCTATATTGCACACTTGCACGAATTGAATTTAAGGGCAAAACCCAAACAAGATAAGGTGGGATTTAATCACCCTTCCTTAGCCCAAAAATCATCTCCCCACTCACACAACCCAAGCCCTAATAAAATTTGAATAGACGTTGGCCCCTAGGGACATTTCATCTAGGTTTAGGTCAACCCTCCTCTTGGCTTGGTTTGATTTTTCTTTTCTTTTTGTTTGTTGTTTGATTCTTTCTTTTTGTGATTTTTTGTGTGAAATGGCATTCAACAATAACAATTCTTTCAATCCAAACATGAATCCATATTTCACACCAACTCCATTTGGATCGGATAATCCAACCCGGCGTTTTCTAATATGCACCAACCAAATACACCGGGTTGGCCTTATCCGAATCAATACAACCCATACCCACATTCTTATGACTATAATTTCCAAAATAATTCCAACTCGTCACAGAGTCATTGGGGATTCACGTACCCCGAGTCAAATTTTCAACCTCCTTGTCCACCATATTCACCTTGTCCACAATATTCATTCCCCAAATTTGCTTCTTATACTCCTTTTTCTGAACCACCAATTGAAGAAAAATCTGAGTTACAAAAGAGTTTAGAAGCTAATCTACAAAGGGCGAGCAACAACTTTAAGAAACATTGGCCCCTCCAATTCCACAATATTTTCAAGAGTCTTACTCAGTTCCACCTCCTCATAATGAACAACCATTTGCCTTGGAAATGAGTAAAGAACTCTTGTGTGAGTCCAAGCTTCAATTTCCACACATTTTTGACTCAAATCATTCACAAAATTTCCAAAACCAAGATTCCTATACTCCCATTCTAGAGCAACCATTTGGAGATACATCAAGTCTAGATAAGAGTTTGGATATCTTGAAGGAGTCTTTATTACAATGTCAAAAATCACATGCCGAGTCTATCAATTGTTGGCCCAAAGGCCTTCCACTCTAGTTTTGATGATGATCAACTCATGTAGTTATGTTTACTAATATTCTTGTGTTTCTAAGTTTCAGATCATTAACAGGATATTAGTTGGTGATTAGCTTCAACAAGATGATTAGAAGCTTATCATGGTGATTCCGATGCCAAAGCTTAAAGATCATACCTTTGCACTTGGAGAATCACGGAGTTTGGACCGAGTCTACTTGAAGATAGAAGATCGACAAGAAGACTTAGGTATCTAGTTTAGAGTTTGTGTTTTAGATCCATATTTGTAAAGCTTAGTTTAGTTGATATGCTCAAGTGCACAAAACACACACGTTTCATGATTTGGTTTTTTGGTTTTTCATGAATAATAGATCAAAACAAGTTACTTTATTTCTATGTATATAGATATATTCTAGATATACATACATGCTTTAAACTTGCTAGACAAACTTATTTTGACTATCCCTATTCATGTTCTTGAAAAATCAAGTTTGACAAAATACAAGGTTTTGTTTTTGATAAAATTTGCAAGACTCAAAAATGAATTGATATGTTGATATATTGTCTTGAAATTTTTATCACATGTTTATGTTTTAACATAAAATGATAAAACAAGTTTTATGGAATTTTCAGAAATGATAAAAGGTTTTTATAAAATATTTTTTCCAAAATTTTCTGACCTTCTTTTGTGCTGACAGGCTGGTCGGTCGACCGTGACGGTCGACCGCACCAAGGGCCGGTCGACCGTTGCGGTCGACCGACGTGCACAGATGTGCACGTCTGTTAGGCACAGACACGATCGACCGGGACGGTCGACCGAGTTGAGAGCTCTGCTCTCGGGTTTTCTCGGTCGACCGGGCCGGTCGACCGCAGTTGCCCAACGGTCATAATTCTGACCGTTGGCGGTCGACCGGACCGGTCGACCGGCAGTCTGTCAGACTGCCAGCTCAGCCTAACGGCTAGTTTGTTTGGGGGCTATATAAACCCCATCTCTTTGGGGATTTTTGCCAAGTTTTTTAAGAGAAAAAAATACTAATTTACTGAAGTGTTTAAAAGAGTTTTCAAAAGAGTTTTAAGTGCAAAAACTTCTCATCTTTATTGTTTTAGGGTTTTTGGAAAATCAAAGAAAAATAGGTTTTTGGGATTTTTGCTTAGATCTTCAATTCTATCATATTGCAAGTATTTTTCCAAAGATTTTTCTTTGTTGCTTGTTTCCAAAAACACTTGTTTTCCACACTTGAGCTATCTTCTATCCTAAACTATTAGGATCTTGTTTTTGTGGAAAAGATAAGAGAAAAAGAAAGAGAAGTGTTTGAGGTTGTTTGTTGTAAACTTCATTGTTGTAAACACCCTTATATTTGTGAATCCCTCTTCGGTAGAGGTGATCGGGTGATTGTGTTGTGGATCCCTCTTAGGTAGAGGTGGAGTTTGGTTGTGAGCCTCTTCGGTAGAGGTGTGTGGATTGGTTGTTGTATTGGCTACGGGCCTAACCCCTCGGTTGTGAGGAGGTTGTTGTTGAGAGAGGAGTTTGGTACTCCTAGAGTTGTAAGAAATCCTCTTTGGTAGAGGTTCCCTCGTGAGAGTTGAGATAGTGGAAATCCTACACGGTGGTGTAGGCGGGGATGTAGAGCAAGGTGCTCGAACCTCGAAACAAATCTTGGTGTTTGCGTTTTGATCCATTGTCTCTCTAACTCTCTCTCTTATAATTGTGCATAGCATCATACTCATCATCATATCATACTTGCTTGTGTTGAGTATTGATTCATTCATATCATATATTGCTTGTGTTGTGCCTTGCATCTCTTATTGCTATATCCTTTATTGCTTGGCTTGATTGTGAGTGCACATTGTTTGGATTGCTTGTGTGTGTGTGCCTAACTTATACTCATCCAACAAGAGCTTCACATAGCACCTCAACCCATTTAAAGGGGAATCAAGGGGAGTTAGTCCAGAGCCTCGCAAGGGGAATTCGGCTACACTTGTTGTATTGTATTAGTTTGTGCATAATTTGCATTAGCTTCCGCATTTAGCGCACTTAGTTTGCATTAAGTTTCTTAGATTAGCACTTACACCTATTCACCCCCCCTCTAGGTGTTTTTCAATTGGTATCAGAGCCAGTGCTCCTGATACTTAGGCTTAACATCCTAGGAGTTAGATCCTTTGATTGCTAATCTTATTTGCATTTGTTTGCTTGTTTGCACACATATAGTTTACCATGGACTTCATGACCCCACCTAGCTATGATCCTTCCAACATTGATATTTGGAAGTATAGGATGTCCATGTACCTAAAGACCCTAGGTTTGCATGTCTTCCTTGCCGCCACCAAGAGATGTTATCTTGGTGATGGTAATCATATAGGGGCCAATGCACAAGCCCTAGAGGCCATTAGAAGCACTCTTCCTAAAGATTATCTCTTATGTGTTTCTAACTTTGATTCCGCCTTTGCAGTGTGGAACAAATTGACAACCACCACCACCTCGGAGCTTCAAGTTCAAATTCAAGAAGAGGAATCTAGTGGAGAATCTGATCCACAATGCTTCATGGTCCAAGGGAATGACTCCCTTGAGGTACATTCGGAATCCCACCTAGATAGTAATGATTGTGCTAGTTCTTCAAATGATTATGTTGATCCCCATGCCTTAAATGAAGAACTATCTATTGTGTGTGAAAAGTTAATAGAAAAATATAACGTGTTGAAAAAGAAAAGTCTAGATATTGAAAAAGAAAATAGATGTTTGCATTCTAGACTTGATTGTGTTTTTCAAGAGAAAGTTGAGGCCTATAATGAAAGGGATTCATTGAGATCTCAATTGGAACTTGCTTTAAAAGAAAATAAATTTTTAAAGTCTAAAAATGATTGTGAAATTCTTTTGAAGAAATATGAAAATATGTCTTCTAAAGTTGATTTTGTTTTAAAAGAGAATGTTGCTTTGAAAAACAAAATCATTTCTATTTCAAATGAGTTGAATGTTTGTTTAGATAAGAATATTGTTTTGCAAAATAAAATTGATGCACATGTTTGCCATGCTAGTGTAGCTTCTTCATCTAGTCTACCTAATGCATGTACCTCTTCTTCTAAAATTATTGATGATATTTGTATGTTAAAGAAGAGAGTAGATTGTTTGGGCTCCACTATGAGCCAATGTGCCATGAACCACTCACGGTTGGAAACCTTGGTTCGAAAGAAACAAGTTCCATCCTTTATGCATGCACACCCTTCACGGCATACACATGCTCCTCACGGACACCATCACACGTATGCTCATGTGTACACATGTACACATTGTGGCCGAAAAGGTCATCTTGCTAAATTTTGTTATGATAGATTAAATGTTTCAAATTTAGCAAAGAAATTTGTTTGGGTTAGGGAAGGGACTAACCCCCATGGACCCAACAAGATGTGGGTACCAAAGACCACCTCTCCTTTGTTTAATGTAGGTGTGGGCTCTCACATGACGTGAGAGTGATGACACCTTGGAGTGGATGCGTTCCTGACTTCATGAAAATCAAATTGGATGCATCACTTTCAAGGGAAGATTTGGTGGAGATGACCACCATGTTTTGGAGACAAGGAGAGTTGCTTCTTCGGTTTTGGTAACAATCCTTTACTCCCATTTATTGTTTACATGCTTTCCATGTTTTAATGTTTATAGCATGTTTTTGATGTCTATGGATTAGTATGTTCATTCCATGTTTATTAGATCCTTGACATACATGTATAGTATTTGAGACACATATGCTTATATGAACTCATATTTAGTGTTCTCACTTTTGTTTAAGCTATAATGTACATCATGAATCTAATACATGTGAATTTACATAGTAATCATGTTTTAGTTTTATCATGATGACTTTTATATTTGTTTTGATGCTTCATGTTTTGAATATATGTTTAGATGTTTGTTTTCATTAAGACTAGTTATATACTTGTACATAGAGTGGGCTACAAATAAATCTATATATGTTGAGCTTGATTGCTTATTTGAACCCATTAGATGTGCTAGTATAGTCTAGTTTTGATGATTCATACATTTCAAACTTGTATTCCATTTTTGGATTTGTTTTATGATTGTGTGTTTCACTTCATGTATATGTTTGTATTGCCAAACTTTAAGATATACATGTATACCCCTTGAGTCATTTGCCTTTCATGCAAATCTATATTTGGACTCAATTGTGTTTAGGGATATGTATGTATACTTCATGTTTGACAATTCATACATATACCTTGAAATGAAATTTGTTGTGATGAAAATTTAGTTTTTCATGTTTCATGTATTTATGTTTAACTTCATGTATATGTCTATCTAGTTCAAACTAATCTTATACATATACATCTTTTTGAGCCACGTGCCTTCATGAATATACATTTAGTGGACTCGTTGAGTTTTGGATATGTATGTATATTTTAGCTTGTATTAGACATACATATGCCTTGAAGATTAAATAAGGAGTTTTATATGATTTTTCATGTTTTTGATGGAATTATGTTTTAAGGAATAATTGAGCTTAATGAAATATTTTTCATGATTATGATCTTCACATATTATTTGTACACTCATATCTATTGCTCATGTTGTGTTTCTCATGAGTTATGCTTTATTGGTTAGAGTGATGATTATCATGTGAATTTCAATTTTGTTTTATTCCTTGCTTGAAGGATTTCGTGCTAGTTAACAAGTTTTCCATTTAACTAGTTGCGGTGTTCTTCATTTTGGTAGTAATTTTCAAACAAAACTACATTTTCAAATTTATCTTTGAAAACCCCTACCTTCCAAGGGCGGTAGGATGGGAGATCATGTTCATGTATGCCCTAAATTGAAAATCTTTAAAACTTGAATTATGATTGGGTGGTAGAGAATATGATGTATACACTTGAACTTATTGTTATGTCAATTGGTATCATTGAACTCTTTCAATTTGTATCATTTTGATCTTCTTGTATACTCATATATGTTTTGTATGTATGTATGCTTTAAATTCCAAGTATATTAATTTCTATTGGTATCTATTTTTCATACATATATATGTTTGTGTTTATGCTAGTGCTTGAGTTTCAATTTTATTTAAATTGATTACTTTTAAATTGTTATCAAGACTATGCATGACTTTAGTTTGTATTTCATAAAGGGGGAGAAAATTTGATTTTGTATTTCAATTGGTATTTGTACTCCCACACTTTATGATTAAAAGTTGTTATTTTAAACATATGATATCAACATCAAATTGTTTATATGTTTTAAAATGAACAATTCTTACAATTGGTATCAATGTTTCTATGTAAAATCTTTTCAATTGGTTAAACATAATAAATTTTGAATACTTTTAGTATCAAGATTCATGTTTTAAGAATTCAAGATTTATGTTTAATTACAATTGGTATCTCATATGTTGTTTAAAGAATATATTCAAAGTTTTGATTTGTATTTCTATATGCAAGGAGAGCTTAACATCTCTCTTACATATAGATTCATGTTGAGTATATTATAAATTGAGGAGCTTGACAACTCTTCTTTATATGATATACGTGTGTAGGGGGAGCTTCACATCTCCTCTTATGCATTACATAATATGTGTTATGTGAATTGGGGCTTGTCATCCTTTCTTCATGTAATGCATATGTGTAGGGAAGCTAACTTAGCGTCTTCCTCTTCATGAATGTATATAGCATATAACATATATTGATCCTTGTTTATTTGTATCAAGATACTTCATTGACATATTTTTTAATTGATATCATGTTTGTAGTCACCCCTTATTGATTTTTTTGTTTGTTTTAAACAAAAAGGGGGAGAACATTGTTTGCATTATTTTGATTGACAAAAAGGGGGAGAAGATTTTTACCCCTCATTTTATCTATGGTTTTGATTGTTTACCCCTTTGTTGATGATTGACAAAAAGGGGGAGAAGTATTTGAGTTTTATATGCATGCTTATGTTTTATATGCATATATTATGTTTTAATCTCAAGAATATTAAGTTTAATTGATATATAGAGTTTGCTTTGTAATTGGTATCTAGAGCTTATTTTGTTTTGAATATTCCATTTGATATCTAGAACCATTTATTGTTTATGCATACGCATGTTTCATGTTTAATATTCATTGCATATATTTATTGTTTATCCCTATGCATGAGTTAAGGGGGAGCTTCTTTGAAGCTTAACTTTAATCCATGCATATATAACTCCATGAGTTTTGTCATCATCAAAAAGGGGGAGATTGTTGGCCCAAGGCCTTCCACTCTAGTTTTGATGATGATCAACTCATGTAGTTATGTTTACTAATATTCTTGTGTTTCTAAGTTTTCAGATCATTAACAGGATATTAGTTGGTGATTAGCTTCAACAAGATGATTAGAAGCTTATCATGGTGATTCCGGTGCCAAAGCTTAAAGATCATACCTTTGCACTTGGAGAATCACGGAGTTTGGACCGAGTCTACTTGAAGATAGAAGATCGACAAGAAGACTTAGGTATCTAGTTTAGAGTTTGTGTTTTAGATCCATATTTGTAAAGCTTAGTTTAGTTGATATGCTCAAGTGCACAAAACACACACGTTTCATGATTTGGTTTTTTGGTTTTTCATGAATAATAGATCAAAACAAGTTTACTTTATTTCTATATATATTAGATATGTTCTAGATATACATACATGCTTTAAACTTGCTAGACAAACTTATTTTGACTATCCCTATTCATGTTCTTGAAAAATCAAGTTTGACAAAATACAAGGTTTGTTTTTGATAAAATTTGCAAGACTCAAAAATGAATTGATATGTTGATATATTGTCTTGAAATTTTTATCACATGTTTATGTTTTAACATAAAATGATAAAACAAGTTTTATGGAATTTTCAGAAATGATAAAAGGTTTTTATAAAATATTTTTTCCAAAATTTTCTGACCTTCTTTTGTGCTGACAGGCTGGTCGGTCGACCGTGAGGTCGACCGCACCAAGGGCCGGTCGACCGTTGCGGTCGACCGACGTGCACAGACGTGCACGTCTGTTAGGCACAGACACGGTCGACCGGGACGGTCGACCGAGTTGAGAGCTCTGCTCTCGGGTTTTCTCGGTCGACCGGGCCGGTCGACCGCAGTTGCCCAACGGTCATAATTCTGACCGTTGGCGTTCGACCGGACCGGTCGACCGGCAGTCTGTCAGACTGCCAGCTCAGCCTAACGGCTAGTTTTGTTTGGGGGCTATATAAACCCCATCTCTTTGGGGATTTTTGCCAAGTTTTTTAAGAGAAAAATACTAGTTTACTGAAGTGTTTAAAAGAGTTTTCAAAAGAGTTTTAAATGCAAAAACTTCTCATCTTTATTGTTTTAGGGTTTTTGGAAATCAAAGAAAAATAGGTTTTTGGGATTTTTGCTTAGATTTTCAATTCTATCATATTGCAAGTATTTTCCCAAAGATTTTTCTTTGTTGCTTGTTTCCAAAAACACTTGTTTTCCACACTTGAGTTATCTTCTATCCTAAACTATTAGGATCTTGTTTTTGTGGAAAAAGATAAGAGAAAAAGAAAGAGAAGTGTTTGAGGTTGTTTGTTGTAAACCTCATTGTTGTAAACACCCTTATATTTGTGAATCCCTCTTCGGTAGAGGTGATCGGGTGATTGTGTTGTGGATCCCTCTTAGGTAGAGGTGGAGTTTGGTTGTGAGCCTCTTCGGTAGAGGTGTGTGGATTGGTTGTTGTATTGGCTACGGGCCTAACCCCTCGGTTGTGAGGAGGTTGTTGTTGAGAGAGGAGTTTGGTACTCCTAGAGTTGTAAGAAATCCTCTTTGGTAGAGGTTCCCTCGGTGGGAGTTGAGATAGTGGAAATCCTACACGGTGGTGTAGGCGGGGATATAGAGCAAGGTGCTCGAACCTCGAAACAAATCTTGGTGTTTGCGTTTTGATCCATTGTCTCTCTAACTCTCTCTCTCTTATAATTGTGCATAGTATCATACTCATCATCATATCATACTTGCTTGTGTTGAGTATTGATTCATTCATATCATATATTGCTTGTGTTGTGCCTTGCATCTCTTATTGCTATATCCTTATTGCTTGGCTTGATTGTGAGTGCACATTGTTTGGATTGCTTGTGTGTGTGTGCCTAACTTATACTCATCCAACAAGAGCTTCACATAGCACCTCAACCCATTTCAAGGGGAATCAAGGGGAGTTAGTCCAGAGCCTCGCAAGGGGAATTCGGCTACACTTGTTGTATTGTATTAGTTTGTGCATAATTTGCATTAGCTTCCGCATTTAGCGCACTTAGTTTGCATTAAGTTTCTTAGATTAGCACTTACACCTATTCACCCCCCCTCTAGGTGTTTTTCATCAATAAGGTGGAAGAACAATTGAGTCAATTGGTTAACATTATTAGGAATGAGGAAACTCTATCTTATCAACCTTTGACCAATTCAACTATGCCAAACTCTATTGATATGACCCAAGACTCTTGTCATTTTGGAAATCAAGATTCAATTTCAGCACACTCATCTGAACTTGTCCAAACTTCAAATCCCATTGATATTTTGACAAGTTTTCCTTTTACTGAAATTGAACTTGAACATGAATATGATCCTGAACTTCCACTTGATGATTCAATTCTACTTCCTGATTCAATTATGACTCGGGTGTCTTCACCTGATTTCACTTCATTTCCTGAGTCATTATTGAATCCTGTACCCATCCATTGTGAAATTGAATCACCAATCATTCATGATGATTATACTAAACTTGACCAATTCCATACTTTTGAAAGTCCCATTGATAAATTGGCAAGTTCTCATGGAATTGAGCTCAATGTGGAATGTGACTTTGATCCTCCAATTTGTGATCTTGTTCAAATTCCCGAATCACTATTGACTCCTGTTTTGTTACCAATTTGAGTAACATTTTAGAATCAGTTTTGATTCCCATCCCTCCTGAACTTGAATCACCAATCTTAGATATTCACATTCCAGCATGGGGAAATGAATGTGGACTTGAGCTTCATCTTCTTGATTTGGACCCACTTCTTGAACCGATCTCGACTCCCGAACCTTTACTTGACTTAAGTCATTTTTCTGAGTCGGTATTAGTTCCCATATTTCCCAAGTCCAAATCAATCATTCCATCTTTTCATACTCCATTCTGGGACAAGGATCTGATAAATTTGACTCTGAAATTATTTTGAAAATTTGAAAATTAGATGGGGTAACATTGTTAATAAAATTCACACATGCATGCATCATTCTAGTGGGTTGTATCATGGAGGTCTATGGTGGGTTCCTCAAAACCCAAAGCAAAGTTGATTGGGCCATGTTTCGTGGACCAATCCGACCACCACCGGAACCACCACCTTAAGATAATTTTTTCCTTCCCTCTCTATTTTGTTTCATGCATACATATATCACGATGCATTGAGGACAATGCATGAAATAAGTGTGGGAGAGGGTTTACTAACATAGAGTTTTTAGATTTTTTTTCTTTTACACTTCTTTTAGAAATAAATAAAAAAAAAACTTTTTGAAATAAGAGACAAAGTTTTGATCTATTTTAAGAAAATTAAGATGTATCTTAGAAATTAAGAAAGCCTTAATTATGACATCTTAAACCTAGTTGAAATAATAGATCTTGTTTGAAATTATAGGCTAAGTAAGTAAAATTGGGGAGATATTTTTATCTCGAATTTTTTGCCTTAGAAAGTATGCACTTCACATTTACACATTTCTGGGATGGAAACAAAGACAAAAAGGCCATAAAAAAAAGAAAAAGAAAAAGAAAAAATATATATATATATATAAATAAAACATCACTTATTAAGCTGGATAATTGTGCCTCAAGAAGCATGATTATTCACGCCTAACGGTGGTAAAGGAAATAAATAATCCCCTTTAGTTTCGTGGCCTTTTTCACTCGAGTCCTTAAACCCGAGGGATGTTTTCTCATCTGGTGCCCTAAGACCGACTGGTTTGGGAGTCATCGGTTATAGGCTCGTTGCATGGGTGAACTAGAAAGCCTAAACTAAGGGAAGAAAAAAGAGAAAAAGAAAATAAATATATATAAATAAATGGCTTGATGGTTAAAGTTGAAATCCCAGAAATCTTCACTGTCACGGTGTGCATACTATCTAGGTTTTATGAAAGATAAAATATTCAATCCAATTTTGAATTCTTACCTTAATTTAAGACAAGATCTTGCATAGAAACTAAGTTTAAGAAAGAATAATTATAGGTGGACTTATGACCTTAGATCACTTATATTTTTGAAAAAATAGTTCGAAAACATGTCTCTCTTTCAAAATGTATTTTCAAAACACTAACATTTGTCTTCTTTCTTTATGGATTTTGTGGGTGCAATCCGCTGAAAACCCTCAGGAGACAACACTCCTCCTCTAGGGTAACCTAGAGGTTTAACGGCTTGTTGCACATGCTCAGTGCAATCGTGTCACCTACGAAAGTGGTGTAATAAATTGGTAGTATAGTTTTTCTTTTCTTGTTTTGCTCGGGACGAGCAAAAGAATAAGTGTGGGGTTGTGATTAGTCTACAATTCTGCATTACTATGTCGCATTCTCTCACAGATTAATGAATTAATTGATGTCTAAATCGTGTTTTGGTCTTAATTGCAGGTAAATCCAAAGTCCAAGGGCAAAGATGGAATAAGAGGCTAATTCAGCTTAATTTATGCTAATTAATCCCGCAATTACTTGGAGGCCAAGCAAAGGATTTTCTAGAACATGCATTGTACCTAGACTCCTGAGCTGTCAGACGAATATTCGGGCGAAAGTACCAGAAAAGGGGTATACCTGGAAGCAGCTAGAAGCCAGACGAACGCGTGGACGAAATCCAGAGACACGATTCCCTAGGATTGCCGCATTTCCACGGCAATCCTTGGGAAAACGCGGCAATCCTGTGGAGCCACGCGTCGATTTTCGACGCGTGGCCCCGTCTCCTCTTCTGGATCCTTCTGAGCCCTATAAATAGCCCTGCAGAGAGCCAAACCGAGGCAGTTTTCGTTTTTAGGAGTAGGTGCAGATTTTAGGAGTAGTGTAGGTGAGTGTTCTTCATTTCTTGTATTTTCATTTCTTTTTCTTAGATCATTGTAGTAGGGCTGAGTGATTTCTAGAGAGAGATGAGTGAGGGATTGATGTAATAGAGAGTGACACTCTATGTAAAGGTACCTCCTTTCTCTTCCATTGTAATCTCCTTCACCTTCTACATGATTTCTAGCTAGTTTTTCTTTTCATGGCAATCTAACTACTAACCACTAACCATCTAACCACTTACTTGATAATCCACATGAATCGGGTTGCCTCTACAAGGCCTTGTTCTTGCAAGAGCCATTGATGGCCAAAGATGATGGGTTCTAACATCTAACTTGCTAACTTGCTAACCAAGCTAACTCTCTTTTATTTCATGCTCTTTTATTTCATGCTTGTAGTGTAATGAGTGATGCTTGTAATTGCTTGTTCTTGTTGCAATGTTTTGATTGTTATGAACCATCCATGAGCCATGCTTTGTATCGCTTCTTTGAAGACAAGGATTGTGATGGCCGAGGATCAAAATGTGAGGCAACTATCTCGAAGAGGTTAGTATGGTTAGTGGAGTACTTAGTAGTTAGTAGCCATGAGTTTTCTTTTATCTTTGTTTTAGAAATCGTTTTCCAAATTCTTTTCTCATTTTTCTATCGGTGTTTTCATCGCCTTCTTAGTTTACCTTGTTCCATCTTCTTCACTTCTCTTTTGGTTTTTACATCGCCGTTTTCATCGCTCTCCTCACCTACCACATTCTGGATTTTCTTTTCTTTTCTTTTTCATTCTCTTTTTCATTCTTTCAACAAAGAAGAATTGTTAACATCTGACGTGACTAGAGACTGTTAATGCTTCTATCGCCTCCCTCCCTGTGGATACGACCGTTGAGCCAATGCTATAACGGAAGTATCGAGGGTAAATTAAGCACATTCGAGCTATTCATTTGATTTCATATAATACCCATTTTGAGTGCTAGTTCCGCCCCGATCAAATTTTTGGCACCGTTGCCGGGGAAGGGAATGGTTTGATGTCACGTTTTTGTTAACATTTGTCTTCTCTGTTTGGTGTGCAGGGCAATATTTACAGGTGCTTAACATTGCAGTACATAAATTAGCTTTGCATCTCCCTGCTCCAGAAAGCAGGGCCCCAGATTTGAACAAAAGCCGCGGATCCGCGACATTTGCCGCAAAACCGCGGCACTTTTGTGAAAATTGTATATGTTGTTGTTCTGGGATGTGTGAATTGTAATAGCTAGTTGATTTGTGCTGCTATTTTTTTCTGCTTTGATTGCCTACACATCATAATAAATAAAAGAACTAAAATACGGTATTTGGACGCTTTTAAAATGGTTTAGACCTTTGCATTTAGGCACGTGTCAATTCAATTCCAATATACTGTATTTTGTTCTATTGTTGTGATCTGGATGGAGATGTACATATGGCATTGCATATAGCATAGGACAAACACGTGGGTGATTTATCGCTTTGTGTTATATTCTTGTCTATATTGCACACTTGCACGAATTGAATTTAAGGGCAAAACCCAAACAAGATAAGGTGGGATTTAATCACCCTTCCTTAGCCCAAAAATCATCTCCCACTCACACAACCCAAGCCCTAATAAAATTTGAATAGACGTTGGCCCCTAGGGACATTTCATCTAGGTTTAGGTCAACCCTCCTCTTGGCTTGGTTTTGATTTTTCTTTTCTTTTTGTTTGTTGTTTGATTCTTTCTTTTTGTGATTTTTTGTGTGAAATGGCATTCAACAATAACAATTCTTTCAATCCAAACATGAATCCATATTTCACACCAACTCCATTTGGATCGGATAATTCCAACCTGGCGTTTTCTAATATGCACCAACCAAATACACCGGGTTGGCCTTATCCGAATCAATACAACCCATACCCACATTCTTATGACTATAATTCCAAAATAATTCCAACTCGTCACAGAGTCATTGGGGATTCACGTACCCCGAGTCAAATTTTCAACCTCCTTGTCCACCATATTCACCTTGTCCACAATATTCATTCCCAATTTGCTTCTTATACTCCTTTTTCTGAACCACCAATTGAAGAAAAATCTGAGTTACAAAAGAGTTTAGAAGCTAATCTACAAAGGGCCGAGCAACAACTTCAAGAAACATTGGCCCCTCCAATTCCACAATATTTTCAAGAGTCTTACTCAGTTCCACCTCCTCATAATAAACAACCATTTGCCTTGGAAATGAGTAAAGAACTCTTGTGTGAGTCCAAGCTTCAATTTCCACACATTTTTGACTCAAATCATTCACAAAATTTCCAAAACCAAGATTCCTATACTCCCATTCTAGAGCAACCATTTGGAGATACATCAAGTCTAGATAAGAGTTTGGATATCTTGAAGGAGTCTTTATTACAATGTCAAAAATCACATGCCGAGTCTATCAATAAGGTGGAAGAATAATTGAGTCAATTGGTTAACATTATTAGGAATGAGGAAACTCTATCTTATCAACCTTTGACCAATTCAACTATGCCAAACTCTATTGATATGACCCAAGACTCTTGTCATTTTGAAAATCAAGATTCAATTTCAGCACACTCATCTGAACTTGTCCAAACTTCAAATCCCATTGATATTTTGCAAGTTTTCCTTTTACTGAAATTGAACTTGAACATGAATATGATCCTGAACTTCCACTTGATGATTCAATTCTACTTCCTGATTCAATTATGACTCCGGTATCTTCACCTGATTTCACTTCATTTCCTGAGTCATTATTGAATCCTGTACCCATCCATTGTGAAATTGAATCACCAATCATTCATGATGATCATATTAAACTTGACCAATTCCATACTTTTGAAAGTCCCATTGATAAATTGGCAAGTTCTCATGGAATTGAGCTCAATGTGGAATGTGACTTTGATCCTCCAATTTGTGATCTTGTTCAAATTCCCGAATCACTATTGACTCCTGTTTTGTTACCCAATTGAGTAACATTTTAGAGTCAGTTTTGATTCCCATCCCTCCTAAACTTGAATCACCAATCTTAGATATTCACATTCCAGCATGGGGAAATGAATGGACTTGAGCTTCATCTTCTTGATTGGACCCACTTCTTGAACCGATCTCGACTCCCGAACCTTTACTTGACTTAAGTCATTTTTCTGAGTCGGTATTAGTTCCCATATTTCCCAAGTCCAAATCAATCATTTCATCTTTTCATACTCCATTCTGGGACAAGGATCTGATAAATTTGACTCTGAAATTATTTTAAAAATTGGAAATTAGATGGGGTAACATTGTTAATAAAATTCACACATGCATGCATCATTCTAGTGGGTTGTATCATGGAGGTCTATGGTGGGTTCCTCAAAACCCAAAGCAAAGTTGATTGGGCCATGTTTCGTGGACCAATCCGACCACCACCGGAACCACCACCTTAAGATAATTTTTTCCTTCCCTCTCTATTTTGTTTCATGCATACATATATCACGATGCATTGAGGACAATGCATGAAATAAGTGTGGGAGAGGGTTTACTAACATAGAGTTTTTAGATTTTTTTCTTTTACACTTCTTTTAGAAATAAAAAAATTAAAAAAAAACTTTTTGAAATAAGAGACAAAGTTTTGATCTATTTTAAGAAATTAAGATGTATCTTAGAAATAAGAAAGCCTTAATTATGACATCTTAAACCTAGTTGAAATAATAGATCTTGTTTGAAATTATAGGCTAAGTAAGTAAAATTGGGGAGATATTTTTATCTCAAATTTTTTGCCTTAGAAAGTATGCACTTCACATTTACACATTTCTGGGATGGAAACAAAGACCAAAAAGGCCATAAAAAAAAGAAAAAGAAAAAGAAAAAATATATATATATATAAATAAAACATCACTTATTAAGCTGGATAATTGTGCCTCAAGAAGCATGATTATTCACGCCTAACGGTGGTAAAGGAAATAAATAATCCCTTTAGTTTCGTGGCCTTTTCACTCGAGTCCTTAAACCCGAGGGATGTTTTCTCATCTGGTGCCCTAAGACCGACTGGTGTTTGGGAGTCATCGGTTATAGGCTCGTTGCATGGGTGAACTAGAAAGCCTAAACTAAGGGAAGAAAAAAGAGAAAAAGAAAATAAATATATATAATAAATGGCTTGATGGTTAAAGTTGAAATCCCAGAAATCTTCACTGTCACGGTGTGCATACTATCTAGGTTTTATGAAAGATAAAATATTCAATCCAATTTGAATTCTTACCTTAATTTAAGACAAGATCTTGCATAGAAACTAAGTTTAAGAAAGAATAATTATAGGTGGACTTATGACCTTAGATCACTTATATTTTTGCAAAAATAGTTCGAAAACATGTCTCTCTTTCAAAATGTATTTTCAAAACACTAACATTTGTCTTCTTTCTTTATGGATTTTGTGGGTGCAATCCGCTGAAAACCCTCAGGAGACAACACTCCTCCTCTAGGGTAACCTAGAGGTTTAACGGCTTGTTGCACATGCTCAGTGCAATCGTGTCACCTACGAAAGTGGTGTAATAAAATGGTAGTATAGTTTTTCTTTTCTTGTTTTGCTCGGGACGAGCAAAAGAATAAGTATGGGGGTGTGATTAGTCTACAATTCTGCATTACTATGTCGCATTCTCTCACAGATTAATGAATTAATGATGTCTAAATCGTGTTTGGTCTTAATTGCAGGTAAATCCAAAGTCCAAGGGCAAAGATGGAATAAGAGGCTAATTGAGCTCAATTTATGCTAATTAATCCCGCAATTACTTGGAGGCCAAGCAAAGGATTTTCTAGAACATGCATTGTACCTAGACTCCTGAGCTGTCAGACGAATATTCGGGCGAAAGTACCAGAAAAGGGGTATACTGGAAGCAGCTAGAAGCCAGACGAACGCGTGGACGAAATCCAGAGACACGATTCCCTAGGATTGCCGCATTTCCACGGCAATCCTTGGGAAAACGCGGCAATCCTGTGGAGCCACGCGTCGATTTTCGACGCGTGGCCCCGTCTCCTCTTCTGGATCCTTCTGAGCCCTATAAATAGCCCTGCAGAGAGCCAAACCGAGGCAGTCTTCGTTTTTAGGAGTAGGTGCAGATTTTAGGAGTAGTGTAGGTGAGTGTTCTTCATTTCTTGTATTTTCATTTCTTTTCTTAGATCATTGTAGTAGGGCTGAGTAATTTCTAGAGAGAGATGAGTGAGGGATTGATGTAATAGAGAGTGACACTCTATGTAAAGGTACCTCCTTCTCTTCCATTGTAATCTCCTTCACCTTCTACATGATTTCTAGCTAGTTTTTCTTTTCATGACATCTAACTACTAACCACTAACCATCTAACCACTTACTTGATAATCCACATGAATCGGGTTGCCTCTACAAGGCCTTGTTCTTGCAAGAGCCATTGATGGCCAAAGATGATGGATTCTAACATCTAACTTGCTAACTTGCTAACCAAGCTAACTCTCTTTTATTTCATGCTCTTTTATTTCATGCTTGTAGTGTAATGAGTGATGCTTGTAATTGCTTGTTCTTGTTGCAATGTTTTGATTGTTATGAACCATCATGAGCCATGCTTGTATCGCTTCTTTGAAGACAAGGATTGTGATGGCCGAGGATCAAAATGTGAGGCAACTATCTCGAAGAGGTTAGTATGGTTAGTGGAGTACTTAGTAGTTAGTAGCCATGAGTTTTCTTTACCTTTGTTTTAGAAATCGTTTTCCAAATTCTTTCTCATTTTTCTATGGTGTTTTCATCGCCTTCTTAGTTTACCTTGTTCCATCTTCTTCACTTCTCTTTTGGTTTTTACATCGCCGTTTTCATCGCTCTCCTCACCTACCACATTCTGGATTTTCTTTTCTTTTCTTTTCATTCTCTTTTTCATTCTTTCAACAAAGAAGAATTGTTAACATCTGACGTGACTAGAGACTGTTAATGCTTCTATCGCCTCCCTTCCCTGTGGATACGACCGTTGAGCCAATGCTATAACGGAAGTATTGAGGGTAAATTAAGCACATTCGAGCTATTCATTTGATTTATATAATACCCATTTTGAGTGCTAGTTCCGCCCCGATCAATCGCCTCCATACCGGGTCCTATATGCATGTGCTCACAACACAGTTTTCAATACATGCTCCTTCAATTCGAATTTATCAATACACGTGTGTTTGTCTTTGCACGCCACTTGGCATTCACCACACACTCGTTAGAAAGTTCTAACTCCCCTAAACCTTCATGTTCAGATCTCAGAGTTTAGAGCTAGTGGATTCTCCCAATTAATGATCAGAGATGCGCAATGAAATCGTGGGTCATCGACGGACCGTCTGAGGCCTTATCCTCCCAGGCCCCCATGTTAGGCTCTCGAGTTTTCATTTTGTAACCCGTGAGCATCTTTTATACTTTTTATAATTGTATATCTCTTTGTATTCTCACATTTATGCCTATCGGTGATGTAATATTCTTGTAATATTGTGTCGTGTCACATCCTGTGATAACTTTGTAATTGTACTCAAATATTGGAATGTATAATGCATAACGTGCTCCCATACTCCAATTCTTCCTGTACTGATGTTAGCGTATATATGTTAGGGTATTCTTGACCTACCTTTGTATGTCGCAGTAATGTGTTCGCACCTGCAGGATCGGGGTGTTACAATCGGCTTTGAAGAAACAAGCAAGAAATAACTTTTCAAGGTCGGCCCATGTCTAAATCGAGCCGGTAGAAAGCTTCATGAACCATTCAAAGGTGACCCCCTTAAGAGTGCCAATAAACAAACGAGCCATAATAACATCCTTTGATAACATTCCCAGTTTGGGACTTAAAGTAGTATATGTATTGGTTCGGTGACCTTTTACCATCAAAAGTATGGAGGGTCGGTGTCTTGAACTTAGGAGGATATAGAGCCATATCCCATTCTGCTAGGTAAGGTCAGATTATCCCCACGTCTTGAAAGCTGCCTCGGTTTGCTAGGGCTTCGAAATGTTGCTCCAATTACTCATCCTCGTGGAATAACTGTTTTCATTTTCTGAGTCATCCTCCTCTTCAAATGAAGATTTGGGGAGCTCAGAGTTGGAATGCTCTTCACTCTCAGTGTTTGTAGAAAATGAGCTCTCCTTTTCCTTCCTTTTAGCCTTGAACTTCCTGGAAGGAGTTTTGTCCTTTGGTTTTTTTTTTCTCCTTAAGCAGTTGTGAAAGCATGCTTAGGGTTTATATAATTTTTGCTGAGCTCGAATCATATCGAGCTGTTCCCTTTGGACTCGGGCCTGCTCTTCAAATTGCTTGGCCTCTTCTTGGGAGTGCCTGCCATGTAAGAAAAGGCTGTTGTTTTTGAACTAGAATTAGAGAGTGGGATTCGGTGAATGGTGGAGTGCTCATCGTTTACCTCAATTTTCCTGGCCAACAAACTGTAGTCGACTGGGGCAACCGTTCCTGTACGGGTTTGAGTGTGTCAGTAAACCCTTCAGGTTCGATAAGAATATCTTTCAAACCTGGAGATCGGTCAACATCCCGACTCCTCTGAACTAACAGCCAGTTGTTTCCCTTTGGACTTGCTTGGTGTAGAACTTGGCCTCACCATGTTTGTTGTTACCTCTGGGTATTCAATATAAGAGAAAGACTTCTTCCCTAGGATTGTCATCTCTTTGTCAAGTTTGAAGCCGCTGACAATCGCTAGAAACTGAGAGCTTGGTTATCTGAAAGCCGCAATGGCAATCAGAAATACTGCTGAGATTAGCTGCTCGTAGTGGTATTGAGGAACGATTTGGTGTATACTCCTTTTCTTTGTCAGGTAATCCCTCAGGTCTGTTGCGGGGACATCTGAGGAACTAGCCTCAAACCCATAGGGGTGAGGGCTTTTTAGCTCTTTATGTCTTGAAGACATGCCATTCTGAACGTAGGCCTCATGTTTCTTTGTTAAAACGCGAACCTCATGTGGTGTTGAAACGTGGACCTTCAGCATTGATTGAGTTTGCCTCAGAGCGCAGACATTGCGTTTGGTATTAGAAATGCGGAGTCGCATTCTGGTACATATAGAATGCATGTCTCGCATTTTGGAGCAGTCTGAATGTGGGTCTCGCGTTTGGACATTAAAATGCATGGTTGAGGAACGTAGGGCTCGCATTCTAGAACAGAAATGTGATCCTCGCGTTGTTTCAGAGAAATGCGGATGTGAACCTCGCATTCTGTATCTGCGAGCGTGACGCCATTGTCGAAGTTTAGCATTCCGGTTGAGTCTCAAGGGTTGTTGGAAACCCTCGGCAACATAAAATTGCAGAGTTCGGAGAGGAGAGTGATGGCGGGTTGATCTTCACCATCGCTTAATCGTGTGCCGATGCATTAGCCCTGCGGGTCTCCTGAGAGACATTGACGCGGGCCACATGGGCTACACGAGAGGTTTTTATAACCTCATTAGAAGGGGTACTGCTTGCACTATGAGCAGAAGTGCGGGCCACTTTTGGAGAAATCTTTGAAGAGATTCGAGAGCGAGTCCCCGAAGAGACTTTGCGGTACTGCCGCATTGTCTTGAAGCTAACAGAGCCTGAGAAAATAAATTTCCTAAACTTTGCTTGGTCGAATTCAACGACGAGGGATTTCACTGTCCTCCCGAGGAGCTGAATGTTAGCTTGCGCCATGGTGTCTCATCCTGGCATTCTCATCAGTAAAGAATGAATTCCCCAGCGGAGTTGAGAGTTCAAATAGAGAGTGAGTTCCTCTTTATTATGGGGTTATTTGGATTTAAGTGGGCGGAAGTGAGGAAGTGTCATATCCCACTTCCGTTGACCATCTAAACACCGAAAAAGTAAAATGGGAAAACCCCTTTTCTTTTCTCTTTTCCCTTTACACAACCATTTTCTCACTTCCAGAGTGTTAAAGTTAATTTATGGTCATGTAAATCTCCTTTGTAATAAGTTATAGCTCAAAACAATTAATTTTGTAGTTTCGTAAATATCGCTTGCTCAGAACAATTAATTTCATGCGAAGCTATCAAGAAAGTTTCAGGTGAAGCTATAGTTAGCTTCAGGCGAAGCTATAATTAGCTTCAGGCGAAGCTGTAAGTTAGCTCGTAACAGATCTGTGTAAAGCTTCAGGCGAGGCTAGAAGCAAGCTCTCAGCAGAGCTGTGCTAAACTTCAGGCAAAGTTAGGAGTTAGCCTTCTGCACGGCTGTATAGAGCTTCAGGCGAAACTAATAGTTAGCCTCTGCGGAGCTATGAAGAGCTTCAAGGCAAAACCTAGACAAACTTAGCCTCTCAGGTGAGGCTAGACCTTGGGCTCATGCAAGACTAAGTGTTGAGCTAAATTAGCATCAGAGGCTTGCCTAGGTCTCTTCAAAGGCAACACTTGTCCTATTGTCTGCTTCACTGAATCAGTAGGGTCCAAGTCGCTGCTTTGTCCCTCAGGGATGGGCAGAAACTGGTCATCAGCTTGTCTGTGACTTGTCTTTGTAAATATCGACAAGTTAGACATCGTTCAAAC
>JAVJIF010011364.1:0-129859 GCA_038442645.1 Agave tequilana
TCTCTCTCTCTCTCTATCAAGTTAGGGAAATTATTTTCAAAGGGGTAGGCTACTTCGTCGAATCTCTCTGTCTCTCTCTCTGTCTGCTCGTGTGCAAGTGGACTGCTTGCTCGTACCTAATTTTCCAAAGCATATTCCCATTCGGCTGGCTTTTTCTTCTGTTTTTAGGAAGAACGGGGCCCCAATTAGATACCCCATTCCATAATTATTCACTTAATTATTTTCTTACTTTTTTGACTCGTATGTTCCAAATAGTTTTGAATATCTTGTGTTATGATCCTAATAAACCTCTCGTAAACCGTCGAATATAGATTTTAAACTACATTAGGGTCTGTTTGGTTGTCATAATTGACCGCAATTCGTAAGTCGTAATTGGTAAAATCTTTTACAGTTATAAATGAGTTACATGCATGTTTTTATGGGGTTTTGTTAGTAATATAAAATTGTAAGTGGGAAAGTGTATTGTATTTTACGGTGTTTGGTTATCGTAATGCGTAAGTTGTAAGTGAAAAAGTTGATCACAAAATTAACTATTTGGTGATTTAAAAGTTTTAATATTGCAATTAAATATTAAAAATGTTAAATATTAAAAAATTTAATATTAACATAAAAATAATACAAATTTGTATGACCACAAATTAACTGTAACTGGACTGTAAGTGAATGGTAATTGAGTTGCAAGTAAGTGATAGTTGAGTTGCGTAAGTCTTTTACGAATTACGGTCCAAACAAACGCCGTAGTTATAGTTGAGTTATAAGTCACTTATAAATTACAGACTTATACGATCTTTTACGGTGAAACAAATAATCCCTGAAAGAAAAAAGAGTGAAGTTTAGTCATGAACACCAATAATAGTAGTGCATTCTTGTTTTAATGAAAAGAAAAAAAAGTAAAAAAGAAAAAAAAAAGAGAGAACAATTTTAGATTCCTTTGACCCAAAGGGCGAGCCAAGACGAAATCAGATGCCATCTCGATTAGTGCGAATTAATCCGACTGCAAACATGATGCGGGTCTCACAGTCAAAGATGTGCGTCACGTCACCAAGCATCGGCTTTCTAGGGTCAAGTCCACCGACTTTTAACCTCAACCAGAATAATTAAAAGAAAAAAAGAGAAGATTAGAGAGCAAGAAAGGTGCAGTCATGGTCAGTTGGCGTTCGGTCTGCTCAAAGCAAATTATGTTGATTCCAACATGCACTGTGACTCCCAAGCATTCTTCACGATCTTACACCCCTTTAATTAATTAACTAATTAATTCATGCTTAATTAATGCCGGCTTTAGTTATCTCTTAATCACCCCATCTTTGATTCTTGTAATAGTCAAAATTTGACCCGCATCAGAATGATGACACGTGTCCAAGCTACGAGGTGCCTTATCCCAAAGATCCATAACTATTAGAGTCTAACCCGGACCTCCGCCACTCCTGACCATCTCGGAGCTACTCTTCACTATGAAGACTTTACTGCTCTGAAACCTTCCACGGTCTGAAGTCTACAACTCCGAGTCAAGAGTTTCAAACAATAATCTGCCAAGATCTCAGCCTGTTGTTACGTTGTTTCATCCCCCCTCACGTTGAAGTCGTACAACGCCTCCACAATAAAGAGAGTAGTTATACATGGCAGCAAATATTCCTGCAAACCATCCCAGCCAATCACGGAAGAGATCGCGGCCATTGCGAAGACTCCAGCACGTGCAGATTGTGTCGTTATCACAGTCCACTAATTTCGCCTTCACTCCAGCAACCACATCAGGTATATAATTCTTCTCCTAGGAGAGGGGGCTCGCTTTCCTAATCCTGAGAACACACAGATCACACTGGACAATCCTCCTTTACTAGTACACCAACACGCCCGTAGTTGTTCTCAGCGCGGTCCTCCCTCCTCATCACACTGGCAGTTCCTCTGTCGGTCTTTTCTACCATGCTCGCAGTTTTTCTCTGCGCGCACATCCATCCATTACCCCGACAGTTGTCCTCTGACGGTCTTTCCTTTCCATTTCACCTACTGATTTTCACGCTCGAGGGTCTTAGAAAGGTACCACACCGGTGCTCTTAACCTGAAAGGTATCTTTTCCTCCGTGTGGTCTAACATGTACTGACCGAGGATCCTCCAAATCGCTTGTGATGGGTTTCAATCCACGATAAGCCTTTTTTATCCAGCACAAAATCATCCCATGAAGTGACTGATGTAAGATATTTGTATAAACTTTATGCGGATAAATTGCCATGGATCTAGAATCAATCATCTCAAGAAATCAAATACATAATTAAATCAATACTAAATCATCATACCTGAAGCCATTGATGAACTGAAAGAAGTAGATGGATGAAGACTTTGATCCTCCTCTTTAATCCTGCAAGAAACCCTAATGCAGACCCTTCTTCTCTCTATCTCCTTTTCCTTTCACAACCTTGCAAATATGATGGATTCTCGTAAGGCTCACAAATAATGAGCCTAGGTTATATTCTTTTCAGGAGGAGAGAAGAGGGTCCAACATTTACTAAAATAACCCTTGAGATAAACCACCCATCATGGTTCCTTTATACCTCATGTGATTATTAACATATATATAATGTAACTTTAATATGGGCATCTTTAATATCAGTTAACTTTAATTAGGAATCTAATTAATTAACCAAGGTTAGTGGGCCACCTTAATGTGAGACTAACATTCTCCCCTTGGACCACTAAACTGATTAGGTTAAAACTTTAGAAAACAAATAAAAAAAAAGACTCATTTTTCAAAACATTTTGACTCCATTGGATTCCATACTGAAAAACTTTGACACGTGATCACGAATTTTAAAAAACAACAACTGATAAGCCCAAATTATGAAATACTGTAATACTGCAATTAGCTTGGACCACCAATGCGAGTCATAGCGGTTATACAACATCCACGTCATACTCCCTTCTATGTACCACAACATTGATAACCCTTACTAATTGAGTCCATAACCAAAATGACCCCTGTAATTGTCTTATTAAGACTTTTCTTGTTTAACAAACATCCATACATAATATGTGCACACATAATTGGATAACAGGAAACACAGAAACAAACTTTTATTGCGCAATATTGTCAATTACATAAGTACCAAAAAAACATACATTTACAGATTGCTCAAAAGACCCATTCTAACAACATGTTCCTTGAATGTCTTTGGAGGCAATCCCTTTTGTCATTGGATCAGCAACCATTAAAGTGGTACTTATACTTACAATTGACACTTTCTGTTTCTGAACTCTTTCTCTAACCACCATGTACTTAAGTTCCATGTGTCTGGAACCATTAGAGTACTTTCCATTCTTAGAGAAGAAAACGGCTGCTGTATTGTCACAATATATCTTCAGCGGCCTGGCAATAGAGTCAACTACACCAAGTGCTGAGATAAAATTCCGTAACCATAATGCATGATTCGAGGCTTCAAAACAAGCTATGAACTCAGCCTCCATCGTGGATGAAGCAGTGATAGACTGCTTTACACTCTTCCACGAGATTGCCCCACCTGCTAGCAAGAATATGAAGCCTGAAGTAGACTTCCTGCTATCTGGGCAACCAGCAAAATCTGAGTCCGAATAGCCTATCACTTCCAACTGATCTGATCTCCTATATGTGAGCATATGGTCCTTCGTCCCTTGAAGATACCGCATAACCTTCTTAGCTAATTTCCAGTGCTCCATTCCTGGATTGCTCTGGTATCTTCCCAACATCCCAACAGCAAAACTGATATCTGGCCTGGTACAAGTGTGTGCATACATCAAGCTCCCAACAGCTGATGCATATGGAACTTTCTGCATTTGACCCTTTTCTAAGTCATTTCTGGGACACTGGCTCCCACTTAATTTGTCACCCCTCATAATGGGTGCACAACTGGTTGAACACAATTCCATATGAAATCTTTCCAAGACTCGATTGATATAAACCTTTCTGAGACAGTCCTAGCAATCCTCGAGATCTATCCCTGAAGATCTCTATGCCAATAACATAAGTTGCCTCACCCATATCAACCATCTGAAAGTTCTTGGTAAGATAGCTTTTAGTTTCATACAGCAACCAATATCACTACTGGCTAACAAGATATCATCCACATACAGAACCAAATATAAACTTACTCCCACTGATCTTTAGATATATACACTGATCAACAGTGTTTTCTGTAAATCCAAAAGAGGTAATGGTATCATTAAACTTATATACCATTGTCTGGAAGCTTGTTTAAGTCCGTATATGGATTTCTTTAATTTGCAAGCCAAGTGTTCTTGTCCTTTCTTTGCGAACCCTTCAGGTTGCTCCATGTAAATTTCCTCATCCAAATCTCCATTCAGAAAAGCTGTTTTCACATCCATTTGATGTAACTCCAAATCATAATGAGCTACAAGGGCCATAATGATTCTAAGAGAGTCCTTCTTTGATACTGGAGAGAAGGTTTCTCTATAGTCAATGCCTTCTTTCTGAGTGAAACCTTTAGCCACAAGTCTGGCCTTATATCGTTCGATATTGTCTTTAGAGTTGCGCTTGGTCTTAAAGACCCATTTACACCCGACTTTCTTACATTTATCAGGCAATTCGACCATATCCAGACTTTGTTATGGTCCATAGATTTCAACTCTTCATTCATAGCATCAACCCATTTACTAGAATCATTGCATTCTATGGCTTGTGAAAATGAAACTGGATCTTTATTAATCCCAATATCATAATCAGATTCCTGTAGATACACCACATAATCATCTGAAATGGCAGATCTTCTTTCTCTTTGAGATCTCCTCAAAGCTGCCGGTTGTGGTGGTTCTACTACATTTTCAATGGCAATATCCTCATGGAGTGGTGAACCAACACCATTATGTTGTTCTGGTATCTCAGCTTGATGATCAAGTTGAGGGACAACAATTTCTCTTGAAGGAAAGGGTATTGGGATATTTACCCTTACCTCCTCAAGATCTACCTTTCTTGGTTCATCACTCCCACTAATTTCGCCATTCTCAAGGAATCTGGCATTACCAGTTTCAACAATTCTTGTGCTATGGTTAGGACAATAAAATTTGTACCCCTTAGACTTTTCTGGATAACCAATGAAATACCCAGATATAGTTCTTGAGTCTAATTTCTTTTCTTGTGGATTATATATTCTAGCCTCTGCTGGACAACCCCAAACATGTAAATGTCTTAAACTAGGTTTCCTACCAGTCCACAACTCGAAAGGAGTTGTTGGGACTGCCTTACTAGGAACCCTGTTCAAGATATACATAGCAGTCTTTAAGGCTTCATTCCACAATGAATTAGGTACATTAGAGAAACTCATCATGCTCCTAACCATATCCATAAGCGTTCGGTTTCGCCTTTCAGCAACACCATTCTGCTGAGGCGTACCTGGCATTGTGTATTGAGCACAAATACCATGCTTTTCTAGAAATTTGGCAAATGGGCCAGGATGTTGTCCTGACTCATCATATCTACCATAAAATTCACCACCTCGATCTGATCTTATGATTTTAACTTTTCTATCTAATTGTCTCTCGACTTCTGTAATGAACACCTCAAGGATGTCAACAGCCTGAGACTTTTCATGAATTAGATACATATAACCATAACGTGACAGATCATCTATAAAGGTAATGAAGTATCTCTCTCCCGTAAAACATGGAATGGAGAGTGATCCGCAAATATCTGTATGAATTATTTCAAGAAGCTCTTTACCTTTCGTGGCACCTTTCTTAGTGTGTTTGGTTTGCTTTCCTTTTATGCAATTTACACACACATCAAAATCAGTGAAGTCTAAGTTATCCAAAATCCTATTCTTCACTAATCTTACTATTCTATCCCTGGAGATATGCCCCAGTCGTCTATGCCACAAGATAGAGGAATTTTCATTAATTAAGCCATGTTTAATACCAACATTCGAATGCAGAGATAATAGAGATTGTGCAAACTCATCATTCAATGAAATTTTATATAAACCATCACATATAATTCCATGTCCAACCGACATTGAATTAAACATTAACTGAGTTTTCCACAACTGAATAAAATAGAATATCCAACAACATCTAATTTGGATAATGACATTAAGTTCCTAGAAATTGAAGGTACATAAAAAGTGTCCTCAAGATTCATCTGATGACCCGTCTTCAAGAGTAGTCGGTAAGTACCAACAGCCTCGACCTCCACTTTAAGACGGTTCCCCATAAAGACAAATCTCTCACTTTCCTTCGGTTTCCGGGTTGTAAGGAATCCCTGCATTGAATTAGTTATGTGAGTTGTGGCTCCAGAGTCAATCCACCAAGTATTAGAAGGAACTTCAGCAAGATTTGATTCATAACATACAAAAAAAGATTTATACCTTTCTTTTCAAACTAAGCCTTCCTCTTGTTGCAGTCCTTCTTCACATGTCCTTTTCTGTCACAGAGTAGCATTTGACAGTGAAAACCTTTCCATGACCGTGGCTACTTTCCCCATGGTCATTCCCTTTCTTTGATGGAAACCTCTTCCATATTTACCTTTCTTATGGATAGCCCCTTGAGTTACTGCCACACTGAGTGATGCCCTTCTTGCCTCAGTCTCACTTCCTCTTGTACACACATACCAGTCAGCTCATTCAGATTCCACTTATCCTTATGAGTATTGTAGTGAATCTTGAATGCTCCGAACTGAGGAGGAAGTGAGTTGAGGATGAACTGTACTAAGAAGGATTCATCCACTTTCATTCCCAGTGATCCTAACTTCGCAGCCTTATCAGTCATATTTAGAATGTGTTGTTGAACTCTCTATTACCATCATATTTCATGGTGGTAAGTTCAGCCATAAGGGTGCCAGCTAATGACTTATCTGCAGACTTAAATCGGTCTTTAACAACAGTTAAAGTTCAGATGCACTAGTAGTATGTGGGAGTGAAGTTTTGATGTTATTGGCTATGGTCATCTTGATGAACATGAGACTGAGTCTATTCGACCTTTCCCAAGTTTTGGCATGGCTAGCCTGTTCTGCTGTACTTTCAGCAGTCACTTCATCAGGTTTCTCTACCAAAAGAGCCATGTCTAGGTCCAGAACACCCAGTGTAAATTGGACATGTTCAAACCACTCAGAGAAGTTTGTACCATCCAGGGCTGGAATGCTAGTGGCATGAGTGTGAAGGGAAGTAGGGACGTTCACTGAAACATAATAGGACAAGCTCACATTAATGCCTCGAATCAATACAAAATTTTAAATTTAATTAAGATGAACTATTGATATCACTTTGATTTCTCCTTTGGGCGAAACCTAAGCATATCTAGTGTTCACTCTTTAGGTGAGACTCTTTTATCACCTATGTAGGTCTAATATAATTTATGCTACTTAGACAGTAAGTCATGTTACCTTTGGGTATCCAATTCTACACCACTAAGTTGCATAAATTACACTACCCTATCCCGGTTCCTAATTATTTGAAAGAGACTTTCCTTTGGGCCAGTCCCAATCTCCTAACTAGAACTGTCATCGAGAGTATTATTGTCTTTAATGTCACCTACATTGACAAGTCTTTTATGTAGTTGTATATTCATAAGGTTTACTAACATAGGTCACTTTGGCAACTACTAAATCAATAAGCCTTATGAATACAAAACTAACCAATAATATTCTCTAATCTTTTATTTGAGTAATACTATAATACTCCAATTCTATTACTTGACCAACATCAATCAATATTAACACAACAACTTAAATGTGTAACTTACATTTATGATTGAAATTATACCAACACTAGTCGACTGGTCAAGGAACTACTAGTCGACTTGGAACAATATAAGTCGACTATAGTGGGAGTTCCAGTCGACTAGAGTCAAATCAAGTCGACTTGGGGTCAAGTCAAGTCGACTAACTATTATCAAGTCTAGTCGACTAGGTCAAGGTAATAAGTCGACTATACTTGTTATTAGTCGACTGATCATAAATTAAGTCGACTCCTGAAGTCAACAGAGAGCTCCCAACTTTCGAGTCACTCTGTTAGTCGACTTGGGCAAAATTATAAGTCGACTATACCCTAATTAGTCGACTACTCAAAATATCAAGTCGACTATACATTTTATTAGTCGACTACTCAAAGATTAGTCGACCACTGTACCGAAACAGAGAGTTCTTAAGTTTCTGGAAAAATACTTAGTCGACTAGTGTTTCGGGCTAGTCGACTAATAGTCGACGAAGCTGTTATCAAAGGCAGTTCCAGATTACCGACGGAAATATTAAATTAGGAAAATTAGGGTTAATAATTCCTGAAATTTGATCCCAATTAATTGTACAATTAGAGGAGTATGAACAGGATATTAGGGTGATGTAATCCTCTATTAATTCCACAATTAAAAGATCAAAATTTTATTTTTATGAATTGTTAATCAAAAACCCTAATTTCCCATAATCCATAATCCAAGATGTATTGATTCTAAAACACAGGCTCTGATACCAAATGTAAGAATATTTGTATAAACTTTATGCGGATAAATTGCCATGGATCTAGAATCAATCATCTCAAGAAATCAAATACATAATTAAATCAATACTAAATCATCATACCTGAAGCCATTGATGAACTGAAGGAAGTAGATGGATGAAGACTTTGATCCTCCTCTTTAATCCTGCAAGAAACCCTAATGCAGACCCTTCTTCTCTCTATCTCCTTTTCCTTTCACAACCTTGCAAATATGATGGATTCTCTTAAGGCTCACAAATAATGAGCCTAGGTTATATTCTTTTCAGGAGGAGAGAAGAGGGTCCAACATTTACTAAAATAACCCTTGAGATAAAACCACCCATCATGGTTCCTTTATACCTCATGTGATTATTAACATATATATAAATGTAACTTTAATATGGGCATCTTTAATATCAGTTAACTTTAATTAGGAATCCAATTAATTAACCAAGGTTAGTGGGCCACCTTAATGTGAGACTAACAACTGAATCTACCGCCAAACTGTAAAGTCATTTCTTGGCTAGGTCCTTAAAGGAGAATGGAATGAATCTCAATTTAACAACATCATCTCCTAGCTGGGGTATTCTCATCATGAGGCATATTTTATCAAATTCTCTTATGAAGAAGTATACATCATTAGACTCTAAACCAAGAAACTTGAGAATGCTTGAGCTTAAAGTTGTTACCATTGGCTTCAGGAAACCGAATACAAGATGGAAGGAGAGTTTAATCGGGTAGAACCTATCCTGTAGAGATGAAGTTTGGGCCATAACCAAATCTGATTTTGGTGGTGAAGTGTTCCTGGTTAACTGAAATGTAATTAGGTCTCTTGACCACACTTGCATGCACAATCAATTATACCAAAAACAAGATCACCAAATAAACAATCAAAACAAAAAAAAGAAAGAAAAAAAAATAATCAAACCTATTCTAAGATAGACCTTAAACCTAAATGACTCACATCTGATTGACTGTCCAGAAGAGGGTTATTGCAGAAATCTTACCACAAGCTAATCGGTCAAGTAGGGGCAAAAATTCATTGGGAGCTATATGTGTAGAGCAACGACCCTTAATTATGCCAAACTACTGAATCTTCAAGAATCTTGCCTCTTAATCTCCATTCTTAAGTACCGATTTGATAAGTGTCAAACTCTAACAACTTTCTCCCTATGTCAATCTTCTATTGAGTCTGAGATATCCCTAGGGCCAACGTCTAGTCAGATTTTAGTTAAGCTTAGGTCGTGAGTGTTGTGCGCGCCTTTGGCAACAACCTCTCTGAGGAATCCACACCAGACGGAGAGAGATGCAGCTGGAGATATACCTAACATGATAAGAACAGAGAAATAATAGAGGAAGCAAATCAATACAGTATTTAACGAGATTCGACAATTTGCCTACGTCCTCGGGGCAAGGGAGAGAGATTTTATTGATTCAACAATCAATACACGCAAATACAGAGGGATATTTGAGGGAACTTCTAGAGATACAATACATGAGAGCTCTAACCCTTATTTATAGCCACAAAGTCCTAGGGTTTTAGGAAACCCTGATTGGATTTGACCCCAAACAGGAAAGGAGTCCGAATCCAGAAAGGATAGCAGAATTCGCCTGTCGGTTGACCGGCCAGTCGACCAACCCCTGTCCACGGTCGACCGTCCCGATTGACGGGACTCAACCGAGAGCAGCCATCTTATGGTCGGTCGACCTCTCTTTAGCCACGGTCGACCAGACGGTCGATCATTAAACGCCTGTGCACATCGTGCACATCGGTCGATCGAGCGGTCGACCGGCCTTGTCCACCGGTCGACCGTGCGGGCGATCGGGCGCTTTCTTGACCTGCTTCAATGCGCCGTTCACTCCCTTGTCTTCCGGTCTCTGTGCTATCTTCCTCTATCTCCTCTATCTCATTTCTCCCTACAATCTCTACCTCTATGAAGATTTCTCAAATATGAGTTGAACTTCAACAAACACTAATATATCACCTGGCGAAATCGGCACACGATCTCGG
This sequence comes from Agave tequilana, assembly GCA_038442645.1. Taxonomy (NCBI): domain Eukaryota; kingdom Viridiplantae; phylum Streptophyta; class Magnoliopsida; order Asparagales; family Asparagaceae; genus Agave; species Agave tequilana. Next base: position 10,456 of record JAVJIF010011364.1, read on the forward strand.
CTGAGCGTTTTGAATGAAATCGACACACGATCTCGGTTAAATCGACACACGATCTCGACTTGGCCAACAGACGAAACCTGTTCCTTCAAACGAATCGCCAGTGTACGTATAATTGATTTCCACTGATCTCACTAGATCCAAACTGAGTTTGTCATTGCCACCTACAGCTTTCACCAAACTCTAATAATAATTGTAAGCTTTCAACTTCAGCTCAGCTATCCTAATGGAATGCACCTCTACATGCGTTCCCATCACTTCACTTGAAGAGAAATACCATACAAGTCGATCAATGAACGTGTCTCCCACTCAGCAACTTCATGACATCAAGAAGAACCCCATCATGAGCCAACACTGACTCTCCAATTGACTGGCTCTTGCCAGTTTACATGTCTTCAGCTGACGGTTCAACCAAGTCTGAGTAGAGCACACTGAACATCATCATCGGCTTCAACAACTGGATGCATACCCCCTTATGCAAGCTCAGCCATCTTCTCACCAGAAGATCAACTGTTCATCGAGATCATAATGCTTCACCTCTATGTGAAGTCTAACACTTCACTTCTACGTGAAGTCCCAACCAGCTTCTCGAGAAACCAAATACACCATATAGCTTCAAACAGGTTGCATCACCAAATGGCTGCGCCTTTACGGTTGCCTATGTACCAAGTCCAAGGGATCAAGCCAATCGTAGTTCATTGAAATGAGCTCCATCAAGTTCAAGCACCTGTGACTGAATTTTCAGCAGCGAACCGACCTGGCTGAGTCATATGAACTTCCTCACTACCGTTATGGAGAACAACGACTTTCAACTTGAGCTTGTCACGATCACAAGCTTGAGATTCATGCTTCTTCACCCACTTTCTGGTTTTATCTTAGTTCCAATGGCTGCAAATAATTCGACATTCTCATCAATGTCTTCAACCTGTTCAGTATCAACGCTGGCTACATGATCTCCACCCGGTGTCACATCTGGTAAAGTCTTCACTGATACTGAACCAGCTGGAGATGGTGTAGTAGCATCAACCTTCACCCGCTGCGATACTTTCTTGATCTTCGTCCTCTTCACCTGCTGAGAGACGATAGATTTCGTCACTGAAGTTTCATCAAATGTGACATGCCGACTCAACATGATCTTCTTATTTTCGAGGTCCCATAACCTGTAGCCTTTCATATTTCTTTTGACACTGAAAACATAAACTTCTTTGCTCGCGGATTCACTATACCATCTTTGACATTAAAATAAGCCGGACTTTCAAATTCTCACAGTAAACCATGACCTTGAGTAGCTTTCTCAGATCATACTTCTAGTAGAGCTTTACCTCCTATCGCAGTCGATGACAATCTATTTATGAGATGCTAGCATACACAATCGCCTCAGCCCAAAACGATTTGTCTAATCATACATTAGACAACAAACACCGAGCTTTCTCCAGTAAGGAACAATTTACTTTCTTAGCCAACCCATATAATCTATATATGAAGTGAGTACCAATACCAGTGTTCTTACCAAATCGTAGGAATTGGTTCTTGTATCTTTCAACATTACCAATTTGTAGCTCCTTAATCTTTCTACCAATCTGCTTCTCCATTATTCCTTTCCACTTCACCAACATATCTAGGGCTTCACACCTTTATCTCATGGGATATATCTAACAATGCCTAGATAAATTATCAATAAAAGAGACAAAATACCTGTGACCTTCAAGCGATGCAGTCTTAGCGGGTCCCCAAACGCTTACGTGAACACAATCAAGAAGACCTTCTGAGTGGTGAGTCGTGGTACCGAATTTCACCTTCTTTTTGTCCAAAACGTCCTGTTCACCTACCAAGTTGCAGGAAGCAGCACCTTCCAACGATCCTTTCTTTGCTGGAGCTTGCAAAGACTTTTCACCTTCGCGTCCGACCTTCATCTGTCAGACCTATGCGCAAACATTATCTGAAGAAATAGAAGTCTCTACCTGACCTGTAACTGTACTACCCTTCAGGTAGTAGAGGTTGTTCCGACGGACGCCTTACATAACCACCATTGAGCCTTTGGTCATTTTGAGAACACCATCTTGTATAGATACCACAAGAGCCAACATTTTCAAAGCACCAACAGAGATAAGATTTCTTTTGAGTTGAGGTAGATGCATCACCTCCTTCAATTCTCGTACTATCCCGTCATCCATCTTGATACAGACTGTACTCATCTCTTCCACATTGCACGGATGATCATCACCCATGACCATGAAGCATCCATCAAGTTTCTCAAAACTAGAAAACCAGGCCCTGTTCAGGCACACATGATAGGTAGATCCGGTATCTAAAATCCACTTAATATTATCTGAGTAACTAACAGTAAGAGTAGTAACAGAGAGAGAATACCGATGGGTCTGAATCCGATCCATCCACCTGTGAAGTACTTGCTTGAGCACTAACCACCTTTGCGAAATTTATCTCGGTCATCGGCTCCTTCTTCTTATCTTTGGCCTTCAGACAATCAACTTTCTAGTGCCCTAACTCCTTGCATAAGGCGCACTGATTCCTCTTCAGATCTCTGAAGCCTGACCTGGACTTCGATCTTCCCTGATCACCTCTTCCCTTCCTATTGAAACTTCTACCTCTTACCGTCAATGCCTCTGCTATTGTGCTCCCCGAAGAAGACAATCTGTCTTGTCTCCTTACTTCATAACTCACAAGAGCAGTAGACACCTCACTGTAGTTAAGAGATTTCTTTTATTGATCAATGTAAGAGTAAAGGTCTCATACGCTTCTTGAGGAAGAGAAATCAACAAAATTACTGTCTTATTTTCTTCATCCATCTCCACATCCACATTACCTAGCATATGTTGATTCAAGAGCTAGCATATGTTGATTCAAGAGCTCGCGCATCAAGATTGCATCAAGTACTCAAGAGGAGTCTAACTCAGTAGATCAAGGTTTGGGCCAAGTCAAGAAGGAGAAGAAGATTTTCAAGAGAAGATTTTCAAGAAGACTTGAGTCATGTTTTGTAAGTGTTAAGATTTTATTTTTAGATAAAATATAAAGGATAGATTAGTTTGTGGATTGCTCAAGTTCATACACACACACACAAAATTTATATGTGTCCTAGAAAATACCGTTTTTGTTTTTATGCTCATAGTATACATGTGGTTTATCAAAACTATTTTAGAGCTTATTGTCAAAAACATAGATATTTCATCTCATATGAGTAGTAGATCATATCCATACATGCTAAGCTTCAAAAGTATTTAAAATATCTTATTTTTGTATTTAGAGAAGTTTTGAAAAAATCATTTTTTAATTTGGAGATTGTTTTTGAAAAATACAGAATTTTATTTAAGCTAAAATTTCAATTTTACAAAAATGGTTCAAAAGTTTGTAATATGTGTTGATTTTTTATCACACATATTTGTACTTCAAAGTATTTCAAAGAACTCATTTTTGTAGATTTTTAGTGATTTTATGAGATTTTATTGAAGGTAAAAAGACCAAGTTTTTAATCCCAAAAGATGTCTGACTTAGCCTTCTGCCGGTCGACCGGACGGTCAACCGAGACAGAAGTTGGTCGATAAACGTGCACAAATGTGCACAGCCATTTGGCTGGTGGGCCGGTCGATCGGGCGGTCGACCGTCCAAAGAGCTCTGCTCTCTGGATCAGGCCTCGGTCGATCGGGCGTCGACCGGCCAGAGAGCTCTGCTCTCTGAATCCGATCTCGGTCGATCGGGCGGTCGACCGGTGGCACAACGGTCAAAAATTCGACCGTTGGCCGGTCGACCGACAGCAGCGTCAGCTGCTGATTTGGCCTCCAAAGGCCATATTTTGGGAGCCTATAAATTGGGGTTCCCTTAAATTGTTTTTAATAAGATTTCAAGTGGGTTTCAAGCTAATTTTTCCTACCTTTCTAAGTGTTTATCTCCACTTATTTTAGAGCTAAAACTTTCATATCAAAAGGAGAGTTTATCAAGAGTGTTTTCAAAAGAGTTTTCTTGAGTTTTTCCTCCACTACTCTATCTAGTTTTTCTCACACATACTTGAGCTTTCCATTGTCATATCTATCCTACAGGAAAGCTGTTGTGAGAGTGTTTTTAGGTGATCAAAGTGTTGAGATCACCAAAGTATTTCATCTTGTATTTGAGGAGGCGAACTTGCGGGTTCATATTGTTTCAAGTTCTTGTGGGAGCTTGGTGTAGAGGTGCGGCCTCGGCAAGCTAGTGTGCTTGTGTGTGTTGTTCTTGCGGGAACAAGAGAGGGACTAGTGAGTCCAAGGAGTTCTAGTGTGAACTCGTTGTAGGTGTTGCAGCACCGAGTGAACTGGTGTGATCGATTCTAGTGGAAATTCTTCATAGTGTTGAGGGCGGAGACGTAGAGTAAGGGTGCTCGAACCTCAAAATAAATCTCCCGTGTTTGTGATTGCTCTCTCTCTGTCTCTCACTTGTGTTTATATCTTGCATGCTTATATTATTTATCTCTTTTATATGCTTGATATATTTGTGCTCTATTGATACATGTATGGGATTGTTTACTCACACTTGTATTCAACCAAGAGAGCTATAGTGGCACCTCTACTCTTATCCAGAGGAATCTTAAGGAGATAGTCCATAACCCTTCACCGAGAATTCGGCGATACTCTTGTGTTATACTTGGTGTGCTTAGCTTAATAGTTTTTAGGTTGCTTAAAAAATTTTTAATTCCACATTAATTCATTATTAGATTAGCTAGTCACCTATTCACCCCTCTAGGTGATTTATACTTTTCTCTTCCGTTCTCTGTGCTATCTTCCTCTATCTCCTCTATCTCCTCTCTCCCTACAGTGAGTGCATTGAAGATGGTTTTCGGGTTAAGAAAGGGTAATGATTTCTCCACCTTATCATGCTTTTGGGAATTACTCTTAAATTATTTTCGTGTAATGTGTGCAAATATTTAGCAAAAGTAACACTCAAAGCAATGTAAATCATACAAGAATATTTTTTATGCTAAATGATATGCAGGCGTATCTTGCTTTAGCACTCTTCAACAGTAATTGAAAGTAAACGAAATTAGACAAATGTCTAGACGTAAGTCTAACCATTTTTAACAATTTAAATCAATAGGTTACCGTCGAGTTAGAAATAGTGCGGAAACACAAATATCAAAATACACTAAATGCAGTGAAGAAGAAATTTGTAGTGCACCAGCTTTGCAAAAAAAAAAAAAAAAATCAGTGAGTAGTTCACCACTATTGCCGTGTTTGCTCGACAAAAAAGTAGACTCATGTACTCTGCTTTCTGAAGCAGAGGCACAGGGTAACAATATATGTTCTGTAGCAAAAAATTTCCCATTACCCATCCCAGCACGCAAAAATAGTGAGATAAACTTCTTAAAAAAATGTATCGTTCCCTCCTCGGCAACGACATTAGAAATTTGTTCGGTCAAAACCGAGTACCGTCAAGTGCACCACGTGAAGTAAAGAGTTTTGAAAAACGAAATATGTGTGTGGTGAATATTATTTAATGTACCGTCTAGCCTATGGCTAGCGGATCGTGTTCTTGAGGAGGAATGTGATGGAAGCGTTTCGGTACTCTTTGAAAACAAGTTTTTTTTTTCTCCATTTCAAAAAATAAAAACATGAAGTGAAATGAATAAAAAGATGATTTGGTTGGAGTTTGGTTTTTTGAGATCTAAAAAAAAAAACAAAAGAAAGTTTAAGAGAAAGAAAATTAAGATTTTTGAGAAATGGTGGAAAACGTAAGGGAAGAAATTAAGATTTTGAAAAGAAGAGAAGATATAGGTTGTAACGGTCCCAGATTTCTTAGAACTTCAATTAACATAAACATTTTTTTAAACTGACATATTATCATAATCATTTTCAAATCCTTAAACGGTAGCACCTCTTTTGTAAATATTAATATGTCCAAATATACATTTAAATCACAATAATTTCAGCCAACACCAGCCTTCTTATTCTCAGTCCAAACATATAAACCAAACTCAATAATCACTCACGCAATCATATTAATATTTTGGCTCACAATGACCTACTTATATGAAAACACAATAATTAAATACTCGAGAGCACCCCTTTCGGCATCCACAAAATAATGTCAAACTACCTGTAACTACAACTCATCATAATCATAACTAAACTCTTATTTTCATACAATACATGAATTCAGACTAACCATCTCACAATCCTAACACTTGCTACAAGTACACATCAAATCGGATAATGAACATATACAACAAAAACTAAATTACATCCTCAATACATTCATTATTAGCAAAATTTCCTATAAAATGCATAAACCTAAAGTTGGTCATCCGCCATGCCGCAACCTGAGAACATAGAACTGGGAGGGGGGTGAGCTTAATAGCTCAGTGAGAGAGAATCAAAGTATAATAAGGAAAGGAAACACAAGTTATAGGAAATTGAACAAAAGAAATGAGGAAAAAGCAAAATCTCATTATGAATAATTAACACAATGATCATATAGTCTATGTGACGGTCTGACTTCTCTAATAACTGATTCTCTTTAACTTTCTTTAGTTTTTCTATTGCAGATTTCAAGCTTTAGGAATTCTATAAAATACTCGCTTAATTATTTACAGTTTATGCATGATTCTGTCCTAAGTAATTTCAGCACGTGTCACCATGTGTCATATATCATGCATGAGATACAGTGAAAATACTCAAACTTACAAGAGGATAGTTACCTATCCCGATGATACATTACAAATCACCTCATATTATTATAAGTATAGTTTATCCATATAGATAATACAATTTTCACATAATCATGTTACACTTCTTAGTATTCACATATCATACTTAGAGATATACACAACACACATTACACATATACCTATACAACCACAAATGAAGTGTGAGAATCTCCGTCTTCCCTTCCTACTGGCTTTCACTCGGCCCCTTCTTCCAATATATACACACACATATATGTATAAATGTATATATCTATGTATGTATATATAACAATAATACCGTCTTCCCCCTCCTACCGGCTCCCACCGGCCCCTTCCTCCAATATATATGTATATATATAACAATAACACCGTCTTTCCCTTCTATCGGCTCCCGCCCGACCCCTTATTGTTTCACACACACACACACACACACACATATACATATACACACATATACATATATATACGTATATATGTATATATATATATATATATACGTATATATGTATATATATACGTATATATGTATATATATATGTGTGTGTGTGTATATATACATATATATATGTATAGTGAGTTGATCCCCTAAGGACGGTTCTCACGAACTCATGTGAGAACTTTCACGTGGGCCGTCGGATCTGATAGAGATCTAGTTTTATTTGATTTGATTTATCAGATCCGATGACCCACGTGAAAGTTCTCACAGAAACCCGTAAGAACCGTTCTTAGAGGATCAGCTCCCTATATGTATATATATGTCTGTGTGTGTGTGTGTGTGTATATATATGTATATGTATATGTGTGTGTATATATATATACATACATATACACACACACACATACATATACATATACACACACACACACATACATATACATATACATATATACATATTACACACACACACACACACCCCCCCCTATACATATATATATATATACATATACATATACATATATATGTATACATACATACACACACACATGTATGTATATATATACATATACATACACATATACATATACATATACATATACGTGTATATGTATATACATACACACACACACATATATATATACGTATATGTACGTATATATACGTATGTGTATATATATGTATATATACATATACATATATACGTATATGTACATATACGTATATACCTATATATATACATATATATACCTATACGTATATATGTATATGTATATATATACATACACGTATATACGTATATATATATATATATACGTGTATACGTATATATACGTATAGGTATATATATATGTATGTATATGTATATGAAACAATAACACCGTCTTCTCCCTCGTATCGGCTCCTGCCCGGCCCCTTCCTCCAATATAAAAAATGTAACACACACACACAGAGACATTCATAAGCACAAGTAACGATTAATTCGTCACAATGCGAACACCAACCCCTTAATATAGTTTACCTTTCATCTTGTCAATTATGCCTCCTAACGTCCATATATGATACACCATATATGTATATGCATACATATAAGTTACAAGTTAACATTATAGTGATCTACTCATCTCGCCGTTTATGAGTCAGATTTTCATTTACTTTGTTAAGTATTCAGTCTTCTGGATCGTGCTACTAGCATATCAATATTCAATTATGTAGCATAAAACCAAGTTCATGAAATTTTCAGTGCATATATGTCATGGAGATCAATTCATTGACAAGACAAATACTAAATTGTTTGCTTGAAAGGCAAAGTTAATTGTCACCATAGGTGTACAACTTTCTAGTTATGTTTCAAGTTACATCCCCATCAATTTTCATATATTCAACGTACATTATGATTGTAAACAATCATTGCTTAGATGTGGGTGCACACGTGTATCAATAACCATATGAATAATGAGCAGTATCAATCAGTTATCTATTATTCATCTTTAACTTATCAATATGGTTTTTCGAAGAAACTCTTATAATAATTTATACCCGCGTATCAGTACTAATGTTGGATTTCTATTCACATCAACGTATTGCCCAAGTTTTCATTCGTACCTCTAACATCACTAGTTTCTGAACACTTATTTGTTCAGTATGGTTCCATCAGAAATCCTATTACCATAATAATTCGGCCAGTTCGTCAATTAATGACTACCGATATTATTAGTCAATTCATTACCAACATTGGTTACCGACTTCGTAATTAATGGTTTCAACTCCACTGATTTCCGCATTTCCCTCTTTCATAACTATTGATTTCAATCTCATAAATTAAAGCTACGTATCCTCTATGATACCAACATCAATTGTTTGATTTGCCCAAACCTCAATTCATATCTTCATAAGACAATATGAATAGATACAATTTTCTTAGCTCACAATCATGTGGTATCCGCACTATATTTTCCTGTAGTCTTCTGTTGCATCAGTTTTATAGTTAACCATTAACATTAGATCTTTCTTACCATTGAGAAAATAATTAGTTATTGCTCATAGCCAATGTAATCAATGAAGTGTTGTTTAAATAAAAGCTTGAAAGGACTCCTGCAGCCATATTACTCATATATTATGAGTTTATGGATCAAGACCTTCGCACATAATATTCAGATAACTAAATCTCATAAACTTGAGAACTTATTACTTAAAAGTTGACTATGAAGAATATCTCACCGCTATGATTTACTTTGATGATTTACATGCACTGGACTTTTGAAATAAGGATATTGAGACACCTTATATATATAATACATTGTCTACCCGTATCAGAATTTGCCTCTAAGCAACTCAAAATCTAAAACATCAATACCTAGTATGACGTTAATACTATGCTATTTTTTATAGACAAGTAATATAGAAATTAGATTACAATCTCCCCCTTTACACCCTTCTATCGCAATACTCCCAATTTGTGACTATTGTCAATAAAATTTTCGGCCTAATCCATGCCCGCAATCACAGAGTCAAAAATCATAGTCATATTATTTAGGACAGTTGCGAGTTATAACACCTGCAACACTGGATAATGCTATTAATTTGTAACATGTGTTATTAAAACTTATTTCTTATTTATTGAAAATTATAATGCTTGCCACCTGTCATATTCCTTAGTTATTCTGAACTTTTCGAAACTCTCGCTTCTAAACTTATGTGCGAAAGGATAGAGGGATCGAGTAAATCCTCCAGTTGTCTTCTTTTTCTTTTGCCATTAGGATTTGTGTTAATTCTACCTAATGATTGGATTTAAAAATTCGTCTCAACATAATATACCCGACATATCCAATTGCATCAATACCTCTAAACATGGCAGACTTTCCAAGTGTCTGGGCGAATACACCAGTAAATATTTAATGACGCAGACATGCACATAACAATATACATCCCTAAATTTGAAATAATATAATGCAAGAACAAAAGCTCTTTCATGAGAATATTAGTTTATGCGGAGCTCAGAGAACTGTAATATAATACTATTGGATTAAGAGTACCACTTGATCTAACACTAAGACTCTGAAATTTATATACAATTTGATAGGATAGTTCTATATCGCTCTGCTTGCTACACTGGAAATTTAACAAAAATTATCATGTCAAGAATGTATCGAGTCATAACCTACCAAATTCTGGAATAAATATCGTTGTCCAAACCCAACACACTTTTCTACCACTAAGACACAAGTACTAAAATCTTTCAAGCCTTGTAGCTTAATAAAATCAGAGTAATATTGGTTACCTCATTTAGCTAGTTCACATGAAATTTCTAACTTAGAACAAGCTACGTTTTTATGGAAAACACTTACTCCCTTTGACAAGTTCTAATAATCTCCACTTGCGTCTAGTTCTCTCTCTCGCCAGCTTCCCAATTCTTTCAAAATTTGAGCAAAAAGATGATTTCTATTCGAAGATTAGTTTAGTGCGAATTTTATGGCCAACTACTTTCATATCTAGTCTTACTTTTGTCGAAAAATCACCATGATACGAGCACCTAATTTGGAAAAGTAAATTTCCAAACAAATCTTCCAGCTATCACCTTATTGTTTGAATGCCTCTAGAGTATTAGAGAGAAATAGATCCAAGTATCAAACTTAAAGACTTTACTCACATGAAACATGTAACATACATCATAATAGACTTAATATTCAGGATTAAATCAAAATCTTAGCAAACAAATCTATTATTTTAGATTAGAATAATATACCCACTCACCTTCATTATCTCAGCCAAGTCACTAAATTTCATCCAACTCTAGAATGACAACCATGAAGGAACATGACTTTAAATTTCTCAACACAAATAAAATAGACCTCATTATTTTCTACCAATCAATGACATCTAGGTATAACACTTGATATGAGGGAAACTCCTCCACTAATTCACGAAAATTTCAGAGTTTAAAAATTCAAGAAAATTTCAGAATTTTAATAAGGCAAGGAAAGGAACGCATATAAGATAATTTACCTCACCTTCTCTATCAATTGCCGCTTGCTTGCGCTGCCCTGTCGCCGACTGCGTCGCGCGTCGCCTGGCTGCGCTACCACGCACAGCTGGGCGCGCGCCGAGCCCGAGAGGGAGAGAAGGGAAGGGAAGAGAGAGGGAGAGAGTGATTGAGGGTAAGAGATTGAGGAGAAAACTCTAATTTGGGGGGGGGGGGGATAGGTTCTGTAGATCACCAACAGGGAAGGGAAGGGAAAAAAGAAAATTTTGGGAAATGAAGAGAGAGGGTGATATTTATTAGTATAATATATCTTATAAATTCTATGTGATTACCACCTTACCCTACTTCAATTCCAATAAAATCTTTACCCTCCACTTCACTATTCCATTTCCAAGTCCTCATCTCCATCGCTCATATAATAAAACAAATAAAACTTTATTTTTCACTTATTTGATTTTTTTATTATTATTTGATTTTTATTTTCCCATGAAATATCATTATACACATGTACATATACCCCACATTCATGTATACATACATAATACCCATATCCTTGTATTCATAACTCTCCAACATCATTTCACTTCAAAAATTTCCCCCCATTATATTTATTTATTTATCCATAATTATACAAATTTAATTCAATATTCACCTCTGATAATCTGTATAATCTCTCCCAAATTAAGAATTTGAATATTAAATCGGGATTTTAATAATCTGAATGTTACATAGGCTTACTAATCTACTAAACACCACTACTTGCTAACCTCTTGAAGGATTCATACCTCATTTTGACTCATCGGCAAGAGATTAGCCTTGAGAAGAAAAAGCGTTCAAACAAAACAAATAAGATAGTGATTGAAAAATTGCACTTCTATTAACATTATTTTAAAATTGAATATTAAACCATCTAGATCACAAGCATGGAATAAGATTAAGTTTTAAAAATCGTGTTTAAATAACAAGTAAAAGTTCAACACCTATCCTCATGTGGCTTTAAAAACACTCACAAAATTGCAAGGCTTAAGTTAAAGCATGCATATAATTCAATTAGGTTTTCACAAAATCAATCAAAAAGAGAAATAGTGGGTAGAGATTACTTAGCCCAGAAATTGGTTTAGTTCTTCGTGGTTGTATTAAAGCAATCAGAATAATAAGAAATTAAATAAGACATACCGAGAAATAAGACGTTGATAAGCAAGTGGAATCCTCCTTGATTTGTCACTTCAATTACAAATTATACAATCTCTTTCTCTCTGTCTTTTTTCTGGATCTAAGTTAGAACAAAAACAGAAAAAAGAAAGAAAATAAAAGAAGATTACACTTGAAGCAAACTAACTTATAACAATATCTTAACCTAAATCATAATAAAAATCCTAAACCTAAGCTCCCTCTGTGTATTCTGCCTCTGCTCAGGTGGGGTATTTACAAGAGGAGATTAGTGCCCCTAGAGCGTGGAAAAAGAGGATCAAAGATCTAATCCAACAGAGCCAGAATTGTCGCGCATACGCGGCTTGTCAACGTTTTGTGCGCGAGCCTCTCCTCTTTCAGTTACTCTTGATTCTTTGATAGGATTGTCTTTGGATCTCTGGATTTAATAATAGCATTGTTGATTTCTTGAGATAGAAATGTAGATCTTTAAAAATTCGAATTATTTGAGATATTTTTAGGTTTTTCTTCTCATTCTCCATTAATTACAACCCGCACACTAATAGACAATAACAAGGTTAAATAGCAGAGTTTTATTAAATTTAATTATGAAAATGTGATATAAAATTTGCAATATATGTGAATATTTAGAGGCCAGGAAGAAAAAACACTACCTTCTCACCGTCAAAATGAGGCAGAGCGACAATCCCAAGTCCTATATCGACTACTTCCAGAGCCAGCTGGCCAAAGTTCTCCACTACGGTGAGGATGTCTTTGCACTCGCGTTCATCAGCGGATTGCAAGTTTCTCACCCCCTATAAAGCATCTACTGAAGCACAATGTCACTCAGATGTGTGAGGTTCTATCTCGAGCTCAACCCTACATCTAGTTAGAGGAAGCAGTGAAAAGCTCCGTCAATAACTCTGTCAAATGTGGCGATGACGGAGAAAAGTCAAAGCCACAGTATGAAGCTAGTATGGGAGTTAGGAACTTGAATCGGGGGTAACCGCCTACAAAAGACAGGCTCTCCCAGTTCTTTCACCAAGTTTGCTCCAAACCTTCAAGCCGACAGAGCACATCACTCCGCTCAAGCTCCCCATCAACGAGATTTTCAATTCCATCAAGAACCAATCTGGGTTAGGCGCCTGAGACCAAATCAAAAAAATCTTACACTTTTCAGAGCAGAAGAATACTACTCTTACCATGACAGTAAAGAGCACAAGATCATCCACTGCTAGAGTCTCCGAAAATACCTGGAAGAGCTCATCCGTTTGGGTTTGCTGAAAGAATACGTCTTTCCCCCTGAAGTGGCTTCCAGAGTAGGAAAGCCGAACGCTCTACTGCCTATCAACCACAACACATGATCACCTAATAAAGACAAGGCAATACTTCCATCCATTATGCCTCTGTATTTCAATTATTTTCTATGTATTTTATTTTAGTTATCAAGTATAATTATATTTTTACCCCTAATCATTGCAGTCCTATTATGTTCGCCGCTCTGTTGCTGAGATTTCCCCACTGGAGATGACTACGGTCCCAAATTCGCTGTTGGGATTTTCCCCATTCAAAGATGGCAATACAAGCGCCAGCCTATATGCTCACTCTCGATTAGTCTATGGATAGTCGAAACCCTCCGCTATAATATTTTTCTCACTCGGAGTCCTTTCTTCACTGCGGGGATTTCTCTTGCAGTCTAAGCTTGCAAGTCCCACTGATGAGATTTTTCCTACTTGGAGACGACAATGCAAGCGCCAGTCTATGAGCTCCCTCTCGATTAGCCTGCGGGCAGTCAAAAATTATCACTGCGGGATTTTCCTGCTCAAAGTCCTTCAATCCACTGCTGAGATTTTTCCCACAGTCCAACCAAAGATTACACATCCTGCTGATAAGATTTCCCCCACTCGGAGCCAGCAATGCAAGTGCCAGCCTAAGAGCTCCGTCTCGATTAGCATACGGGCTGTCAAAATCGTCCGCTATAGAATGTTCCTCACTCGGAGTCTCTACTCCGCTGTTAGGATTTTTCTCACTCGGAGATCAAAAGTTTGCAAGTACCATTGATGGGATCTCCCTCACTAAGAAACTATAATGCAAACTCACCAAATCACTCCATATTCAACTGTCCATACCAGAGATAGAGATCAACACTCCTATAAGACATAGTCATATCAATTTCAAAAGCCAATGATAAAATTAAGCCAGACAAAATCTAAGCATTAACATTTCATTCCAAAATATATTTTAAATCCAAAAGAAGTTTCCATTCTGAAAACCATTCCATTAAATTTATTTGATTACATGTGACAAGAGTAATACAAATCTTTTTACATCTCTGTATTAACATTTTGAAAAGAAATATAGAAAATTCATGTCCAGATACTCCAGTCCTGCCACCATTAACAGAAACCCGATGCTGAACAACAAAGATTTGTTCATCGGAGAATGACTCTCGGAAGTAGGCGTCCATCTTCGTCCAAGCCATGGCTTCTGAATAGGCAATCATGTCCCCTGCCTCCGTGTCTCTCCAAGGTAGCAAAATGAAACTCCTAGGAAACCCAGGGAGAGCAAGGCAACAACTCTCTGGAGACTGAAACTTGCGAAACTCACAAGAAGGTGATGGTATCATATTCCCTTTGAGGTGTTCAGAGAAAAAGCTCCGGACTTCAGGGTGAAAAGCAATTCACCGACGCACCTAGCCGATGTGCTCCCTCTCCTCCTCCGTCGTACACACCATCAGGAAAAAGGTTGATGACCTAAAGGCCAAAGCTTCCTTGCCCAAAATCAAGCAACCTGGAAATCAAATCACTCAATCCAGTTGAAGCAAGAATCTTATCTGTCATCCTCAATGGCGACAACAACTAATGCATTATAACAACTAATTTACGGTGATTAACACGACACACTTTCTAGACTCCTTAGAAGAGAGAGTCTGATCACCATTTCCTCATCCTCTTTTCTCTCCTTTTCCTTTCTTCATCTGATAAAGGGTAAATAAGACAACATGCGGCACAACAAGGAAAGAAGAAGTTAGGGTTTCGAAGCTAGAGTTTTTGAAGAAGACAGAAAAGATGATTTCCTCCCATAAATCACTCTCTATTTATAGATTGATGAGAAGACAAATCGTCTCCAATTCAAATATTTAATCCCTGAAAAGTCGGCCCACAATTCTGAGATTTTTAGTCAACAGTAAAGACAGAAGATCAATCATTACCATCAAACCATAAAACCCTACAATTCCAGTCATAATGATACCAGGATTCAAAGAGATGCATGAAACAATCTTTTGAGAGATCCAACCACCTGATGTGATAACTGACAGCCAGTTATGCAACCCACAATTAATTTCAGAAGATCTGCAATGATCTGAAGAGATTCGTTGCACACTCTTCTGCCTGCAAGCGTTATAATAAGTTTAAGGCATTGATAATCCATTCGAGTGCTTCGTTTCTCCGACTTCCCTTCCGCAACTCCTGCAAGTGGGGAAGTGGGAGGCATCCGTAGTGATCAAAATTTGACCCGCATCAGGATGAAGAAACGTGTCCAAGCTACCAAAATACCTTCCCCCTAGAGATACACACCTCCCAGAGTTCATCCTGGAGGCTTCGCCACTTCTGGGCATCCCAGAACTGCCCTCAACTCCGAAGATCTTACTGCTTCGGAACTTTTCACAGTCTGAACTCTTCAACTCCGAGCCAGAAGTTCCGAACAGCAGTGTGCCGAGATCTCCGCCTGTCATTACGCCGTTCCATCCTCCCCCATGTTGAAGAAGTGTAACGCCCCCACATTAATGCAGGCGGTTATACGTAAGAGCGGATAATTCTACACGCCATTCCAGCCAATCACGGAGGTAATCGTGGCCATTACGATGAATCCAGCACGTGCAGATCATGCCGTTACTATAGTTCACTAATCCCGCCTCCACTGCAGCACCCACGTTAAGTATATATAATCCTTCTTCTCCTTAAAGAGGGGGTCACTTCCCTAATCATGAGAAAACACACACATCGCATTAGGTAGTTCTCCTCTTGTAGTGCACCTTCACCCGCAATTGTCCTCTACGCGGTCCTTCACCATCACATCGACAATTATCATCTATTGGTCCTTCCTGTCACATCCGCAAATTATCCTCTGTGTGGCACTTTCATCTATTATCTCGGCTGTTATCCTCTGTCGGTTTTTCTTTTCGATTTCACTTACTGAATTTCACGTCCGAGAATTTTAGGCCGACATCACACCGGTGCTCATAACCTGAAAGGTATTTTTTTCTATATGTGCTGTGACATGTATCAATCAGGGATCACCCAAGTCATTCCTAATAAGTTAAAATTCATAATAAGCCAATTTTTATGCAACACAGTTCCCAAGTGCTCGGGCAAAAAGGGGTGTTAATTACGAAAGCTACAGAATCTCTGGTCCCCTAGCAAACCGTCCAAGTTTATAATTAACAAAGACCAGAAATGAAACTGAGCCCTGTAGTGGACGACCCACTCTTATTCAATTCTTGAATTTGATTGGACTTCAGTGTTATGGGGCCCACCTGAATTCATGTGAACTCCAAAGCTTTCAAGATTCAACGGTCAAGTGTTCAGACGGGGGAGTGTTACCCTTGCAATTCCCTCGTGGTTTCCATACAAATTTCCTTGTCCTGTGGGACCCACAAAATGCGCTACATATAGCCATGAATATGATCCCAAATTTGCACAAAAACTCACCCTCTTTTTTGTTGCTCTTGTACTGATTCATAGTTAGACACACACACACACATGGATCAACTGCCCAAGTGTGGAGCTAACTATGCCCCCTCAGCCCCCTCAGCTTCCTCCCTTGGGCCGCCGGCGCCTACTCCGATCACACTTCAGTGATATACGAGGGCACGCGCTTCACGTGGAAGCAAACGTATGATCGTTGCTTGCGGCTCGCCTCCACACTTCGACGATCTCTAAATGTTAACAAGAATGATGTGGTGCGTAAATCGTAATTAAATGAATGGATCTGAATCTTCTCATCTGCATTAAAATTAGTATATAGATCTGATAACACGTACACCTGAGTCTATATATTTGTAGTTACTATCCGTTTACGTCTTCAGGTATCAGTTCTGGCTCCCAACGTTCCGGCGTTGTACGAGATGCACTTCGCCGTGCCGATGTCCGGTGCTGTCCTGAACACCATCAACACCCGCCTCGACGCCTCCAACGTCGCCACCATCCTCCGCCACTGCGAGCCCAAACTCTTCTTTGTCGACTACCAATACATCACTCTCGCCTCCAACGCCCTCAACCTCCTCGGCGCAGAAAACCGCCGCCGCCGCCGCCGCCTCCCACTACTCGTCATAATCGACGACATCGACACCCCCACCAGAATCGGTCTTGGCGAACTCGAGTACGAGACCCTCATCAAATCCGGCAAACCTAACGACCCGCCCGCCGGTCTTGCCGACGAGTGGGACCCAATCACCCTCAACTACACCTCCGGCACGACGTCGGCGCCGAAGGGCGTGGTGTACAGCCACCGTGGGGCTTACCTGAGCACCCTAACTCTCCTCCTCCAGTGGAGAGTCAAGAACGAGCCCGTATACTTGTGGACCCTGCCCATGTTCCACTGCAACGGCTGGACCTTCACCTGGGGCGTCGCTGCCCGCGGCGGCACCAACGTCTGCATCCGCTCCCCCTCCGCCGCCAACATTCACCGCGCCATCGCCCACCACAACGTCACCCACATGTGCTGCGCTCCGGTCATCTTCAAATTCATCCTCGAATCACCACCCGGCAAAAAAATCCCCAGCCCGCCGGTCAACGTGCTCATCGGGGCGCTCCGCCGCAGGCCGCCGTGCTGCAGGAGGTGGAGCGACTAGGGTTCTGTGTGACACACGCGTACGGGCTGACGGAGGCGACGGGGCCGGCCCTGGTATGCGAGTGGCGGTCCGAGTGGGATGAGCTCCCGGCCAGCGACAGGGCCAGGCTGAAGGCGAGGCAGGGGGTCAGCGTGCTGACTCTCGCCGACGCCGACGTGGTGGACGCCGAGACCATGACTAGGGTTCGCCACGACGGTAAATCCGTCGGCGAGGTCGTCCTCAGAGGCAGCAGTATCATGAAAGGGTACTATAAAAACCCCAATGCGACTGCGGAGGTTTTCAAGAATGGGTGGTTCTGGACCGGCGATGTCGGGGTCGTGCACCCGGACGGGTACATAGAGATCAAGGACAGGAAGAAGGACGTGATCATATCCGGGGGTGAGAATATCAGCAGTGTAGAAGTTGAAAGTGTTATTTCTCAGCACAAGGCGGTTGCCGAGGTGGCGGTGGTGGCGATGCCGCACGAGGTGTGGAGTGAGACGCCGTGCGCGTTCGTGGTGGTGAAGGAGGGGTGGGAGGTGAGTGAGAAGGAGGTTGTGATGCACTGCAGGAGCAAGATGGCCAAGTTTATGGTGCCTAAGAGAGTGGTGTTCATGGAGGAGTTGCCCAAGACTGCGAAAGGGAGTGTGCAGAAGTTTGAGCTGAGGGAGTTAGCGAGGGAGTTAGCGGGAGTTGAGGCAGTGAGAGGGGAGGGGGCGGTTGTTGCTATGTCAAGCCTTTGAGTATAATTAATTAGAGGGAAGATGTAAAACTAAAAATGTAATAAGCAATACTAGCTTACAGTATAATTCTACTACTCTACTAGCCTAATTACTTGAGCGGGGAGGCTCCGTCTGTTGCATTTATGTTTTTCTTGTTTGCTTCAACTGATATTTCCTTCTCTTCCAGCACCTGCGTGCGGAACATAGGTCGAGAGGATTATTAGTGCGTTTATTTATATCTCAGGGGTTGTTTACATTAAACTCTTATTAATAAAACGCGGGGACCTTCGGATTCACCGTTTACTTTAAAAAAAAAAAAAGAAACAAGTATTGTGGTTTGTCAACTTAATTAAAAGATTTTTGAGTCTTTTTTTTTCACCAGAAAAATTTTAAGACTGTTTAATCTCTTTCAAGTTGAGTTACACGACTGACTCCAATTAATTTTGTGATTTAAAAAATAAACCCGCATCTTATGGATCCTGGAGCATGGGCGGACCCATTAGTGGGCTGGTCCGGGCTACCCGGCCCATTTTTTTATATATAGGCGTAAGCATAATTTTTATTTTGTTCTTTTTTATATATTTATATTGTGTTAGACCCCTTTCTATATTGATTTTTTTTAGCAAATTTATTCCTAGTTCCACTCCTGATTTAGTGAAGAATACTGTTTTATTATTTTGATAAATTCATATAATTCATAAGTATATGTTATAAAAAATTGCAGCCCACCCTAAAATTTTTTTCTGATTCCGCCCCTGTCCTGGACGGTTCAATTCAATTAGGTATTAATGCACGGAGCCATCACCTTAAATTTAAAAGGCTAAAGTTTTATATTAAATTTTTTTTTTTTTTTTTACAGTTTCTATGCAAAACCAACCGGCCAATCCATACCCCACGTGTTCTCTGTTACAGAGTTACAGTTGCCATGCAAAACCCTCGCACTATATACAGCGAATTTGGGGCACCACCTGTTCCCACACAACAGGTAATTTACCTGTTGTGTGGGAAACAGGGTGTGTGTGTGGGTGTGTGGGTGTGGGTGTGGGCACCACCTACAGCCACACAACAGGTAAATTACCTGTTGTGTGGGAACAGGTGGCTTCACTGAAATCATGACACACCTCGCCATTCCACATATGCTGCATATTCTGAATGTGAGAGAGAGAGAGAGAGAGAGAGAGAGAGAGAGAGAGAGAGAGAGAGAGAGACTCAGGTCGGCTTCAAGTTAAAAAGTTTGAGTAAATTTAACGTTACTCATTTTAAGATGTCCAAGGAAAAAGAAATTCTTTTTTTTGAACATCGTGTACCAATAAAAGTATATTGCGTCAGAACACCAATTGATCCCTTTAATCTTCCTCAAGGAGCTCCAAACGATGTACATTTATACATGTACCGGGAAGAGGGAGTAATTTAGACTAATCAAACAAGAGACTGATGTTTTATGTAGCTAGAATTGCACGTAACTCCAGCTTAAAGGAATTAGATCATTGAACTAATCTTTTTGATGTTTACTATGTTAAAAAAATTTACTCTACATTTAGTTTTTATAAATTGCATATAACAAACTAAAACAAGAAGGATGTGACCATCTTCGGGTAAGCATGCCCCAAAGGGGATATCATCGACTTCATGCAGTCAACTAAAACAAATAAACTCCTTAACGGTACAAGCCCCTTTCTACTGATATCCCTATGTACACGACCCGGGAGGACCGCCAGCTCAATATGCCAATATGCCAAGGGGAGAAAGTAGATGAAATACAATATGAGAGGTGTGGTTTGGAAAATGGGGAATGGAGGAAAGAATGAGTTATTTTTTCTTTTTCCTTTTCTCCATCTGTCTTAGGATAAACATATGAGAATACATATTTAAAGATAAAGTATTCATGTAATCATCATATTGATAATAATAGCATTAATAGTAATAAAAGATATGAATAGCTGTGGAAGTGTTAACTCCCATGAAGGTCATTTGATCAAGTCAAAATGACTTGTTGTTGGACGTGGTCGATAGCAATAAATAATTATATAGATAATAACTAAAATTTCAATATTCGTAATAAAATGTCCAACAATCTCCCCCCAAAAATTAAACTTCAACAGCAAGATAAAAAGAAATGAAAATGTGGGGGCATGTAATCCTTTGTAACAGGTGTAGGTAGTTTCCAGTTTTGAATCTACATTTAGTGACAATTGTCGCATCCTGGTGTAACCGTAGTGAATCTTAAGCCTTGAACTAGGTACCTTTATCAAAATTGATATTTGTATCATGTAATATGAGAGACATATATCATCATTTACTACAAAAGAATAATAGAGAATTTTATTCAATGTTTAGTAGAGAAACTTTAAAGAGAAAGTTAGATGTAGCTCTTGATAAAACATAGATTAATCCATAGTCATGAATTATGAATCTCTCTTAAAGAAAATAGATTACGGAGAGTCATAATGAAAACTTATGTCTAGAGTAAACATGCATTCAAAAATTATAAAGAGAATTAAATTAGTATTTAAGATGCAATCAAAATCATTTAATGCCTATATATAGAATTAGTCAAAGTTATTCATTTCTTAATAATAAAGGTTTTGATCTTATTAAATGTCACATTATGACTCTCTGTAGATGAACTAATATGCAATTCAAAAAGATCATAATAAAGTTCTAACTTGTCAATTGTCAAAGAGACAGATAAAAAATAAGAAATAAATTCTATATTCCTTATTTTCATAGTTATATGTACTAGTAGAGCTCTAAATTTCACATGCATAAACTTACTTATAGAGAGAATGTCAAAGAAGTTAAGAACTTACTTTTTATACTCCACTTGATGCAGGAAGGTAATGGGGCCGAGGGGGGCATAATTAACTTCACATTTGGGCAGTAGATCCATGCATGATGCACTTCTCCTGATTACTTTTAGGCGCGTTGGCAATGAGGGATGCAAAACAGCAGCCTTAAGGGAAGGGCTTTATATATATAGCCATTGGTGAATAAATTACTTTGTTGTAACAAACGGGTTTAGAATCCACAAATTCAGCGAATAAATTAGAGAAAGAGTCAACATAAGTAATCACAAAATAGAGAAAGAATAGTAGAGACAAAGGTTTAATGTGGTTCGGTCTACATTAAACCTTGTGTGAGATTACAAGAGTTTTACCCAAACCACAGAAAAGGCAATTGGGAATCCATTAATTTCAAAATGGGAGAGACTACAAGAGTTTTTCACTCACACAAATTTCAAACAACCCTCAAGAGAAACCTTAATTTCTCATACACCAAGGAGAGAGAAGAAGAACAGAATGTTGGGAATCCACGCAACAGAGAAGAAGGGCACTAGAGAATAGTCAATAAAAAACATGAACAATTAAACAAAGAAAAGAAAGAGAGAACATAAGATTTAACGAGGTTCGGCAATTTGCCTACATCCTTGGGACAATGGGAGAGAGTTCTTATTGAATCAATCAATTAAAGATTACAAATATTGGGGACACAACCCCTCTTTATATAGCCAAAGGAACCACGGAAAAAAGGAAATCAAAAATACCTAATTCGGATCAGAAACGAATTCAGAATCAGATTTGGAAACAGGGTCGCTGCAGCTGCATTAGTCGACTAGGCCAATACCATAATCGATTAATTGCTTCTATTAGTTGACTAGGTATTTGGCCTAGTCGACTAGTCTGTAGTGAATCAGATTTTCTAACTTTCTGTTTGTATCATTAGTCGACTAGGCTATTATCATAATCGACTAGGTCACGTTCCTCCTGTACATTCCACTTCGATACGATTGACACGCTTTCGTATTCAACACCATTGATTGCATCGATCTTTGGCTAACCTTCAAAAGAGTTTAACAAACTCTATCAATAAGATTTTACTCTCTCTCCCCATAATTCTCCACCTTGGTGAAGATTTCTCAAATTTGAGCCGAATTCAACATAGCACTAAGTCGACTCCAACTGGCTGCACCATTGTGGTTGCCTACGTACCCATGCCCAACGGGATCAAGTCACACGTAGTTCATCCAAACAAGCTCCATCCAGCTCATGCAATTGTGACTAAATTTTCAGCAGCGAACCGAACTGGCTTAGTCATATGAACCTCTTTACCAATACGTCATGGAGAACAATGACCTTCAATTTGAGCTTGTCTTGCTCACCAACTTGAGATTCATACTTTTTCATCCACTTTCATAATTTATCTTGGTTCCAATAGCTGCAAATAATTCGACATTCTCATCAATGTCTTCAACCTGTTCAGTATTAAAACTGGCTATATGATCTCCACCAATATCACATTCGTTGAAGTCCTTACTGATACCGAACCATCTGGAGGTAGTGCAGTAGCATCAACCTCCACCTGCTGCAATACATCCTTGGTCTTCGTCCTCTCCACCCGCTGAGAGACGGTAGACTTCAACAATGAAGTTTCATCAAATGTGTCATTCTTATTCAACACAATCTTCTTGTTTTCTGGGTCCCATAACTTATACCCTTTCATATTTCTCTTGATATCGAAGATCACAAACTTCTTTGCTCGCGGATTTAGCTTGCCATCTTTGGCACTAAAGTAGGCCGGACTTTCAAATACCCGCAGCAAATCATAATCCTGAGTAGCTCCACCTGACTAAATATCCAACGGAGTTTTGCCTCCTATCACAGTCAATGACAGTCCATTTATGAGATGGCTAGCATATACAATCGTCTCAACCCAAAATGATTTGTCTAATTGTGAATTAGACAGCACACATCGAACCTTCTCCAACAAGGAGCAGTTGATTTCCTTAGCCAACCCATATATTTCATTTGTAAAATGAGTACCAATACCAGTGTTTTGGCCAAATTGTAGGAATTGGTTTGTATTTTTCAACATTACCAATTTGGAGCTCCTTAATCTTTCTACCAGTCTATTTCTTCATCATATCCTTTTACTTCACCAGCATACCTAGGGCTTCAAATCTTTGTCTCATGAGATATACCAAACAATGCTTAGATAAATTATCAATAAAAGAGATAAAGTATCGATGATCTGCAAGCTATGCAGTCCTGGTAGGTCCCCAAATACTAACGTGAACACAATTAAGAAGATCTTTCGAGCGGTGAGTAGAGGTGCCAAATTTTACCTTCATCTTCTTGTCCAGAATGTTATTGATCGTACACATATTTTGCATTCTTTTCATTATACTGTTACATTTATCGTGTAATAAATTTGCTAATTTTCTTTTCTTAAATGTCTATTTTACAGAACATAATCATGAAGAGAAAGAGAATTAAACTAAATAAATATAAGTTAAAATCAGACTTAATTGGATCTATTTGGTTAGCTGAGGGTGATCCCAGATTTAGTTAGAACAAATCAAGGATTGAGGCAAATGTTCAGCTGAAGATCAGAGCAAATCAGAAAGATAACACCAAATGGAAAGCGGTAAAATTCAGATTTCTATAAATCCATTTTGGTTAGATAAAGAACAACCAAGGATAACGTCAAATACAGAGTTCAAATTCAAAATCTAAAGGGATAAATGGATAGAGAGAAGATCAACAGATGGGATGAAGCAATTTTGACTTAGATTCTGACTGGATACATTTTAGTATTTGAATCATAACTTTCTCTACCGAAACTCAAATCTGATGATTCAAGATGATCCAGAAAGAGGACTTTAAGGGTTACAACTCTTAAGTTGATCACTATTTTTAATTCTATTATTTGGTAAGTTATATTCATCAATCAACACGCCAACAAGCTGCAGATCAGAACTGAATATCCACATCAAATCAAGTTTGGAGTAAGGGGAGAATTCAAATTCAGAAATAGGCAGATCTCCCTATCTTTTAACTCATTTCTTTATCCATTTCTATGCTATAAATACTCCACACATCAGAGGCAGAGAAAGGAAGGAAGCAAATATAGATTCTTAAGCCAGTTTTTCATTATTTTTAGTATAGGTTTTTAATTTCATTTTATGTAATTTTTATTTCTTTATAAGCATAGGTTAGACTAAGATTCATGTAAGTAAGAGAGAGATTTATGTCGAGAGTGACACCGATGTAACCTCCTCCTTTCTTTCATCATTTCTGCAAGTAATAAAAAGGTAACTTTTTTATATTCTTCTTTATTTTCGTTTTCTTCTTCTTCATTCTACTCTTCCTCTTTCGGGTTTGATGATAGTCCAAATGAGTCAAATAGCATCAGTATTGCCTTGCCTTAGCAAGTGCCATCGATAGTTCATGACGATGGATTCTTCCCTATGTTTGTATCATTTCATACTTGCTCGAAGAAGCCTTGATGATGTAATATGAATTGGGACTAAGTTAGTCTTATGAGTTATGCACTGATCGCCTCTAGATCAAGGTAAGCATGCAAAGATTCCAGGTGAGTCATCAATCAGAAAAAGGTAAGCATTTCTTGTAGGTTTTCTTTCTTTCTTTTAATCTTTAGTTTAGATCACCTCCATCACCAAATCTTTACTATTTTTTACTTTCTTTGTACAAAATCACCATCTCCTTCTATCTACCGTTTTCATAATCTAACATAACTTATTTTTCTTTTTCTTTTTTAAAAGAACAAAAGAAGAACTTTAACCATTCTTTGTAACTTAAAAGAGAACTTACAAAAAAGTTTCCATCGCTAGTCCCTACTTGTGGATCACGACCCGCATAGCCACTTACTATAAGGGTAGTATTGAGTACTTGCACACTTCTATTATAAAGTTCTGAATTCTGTATTTTTCTGTGCAGGTTCTAACTCGATCCGCTGTGTCCACCCAATTCCATATTGCAGGTAGATACACCTTCCAATGATCCCTTCTTTGCTAGAGCTTGCAAAGACTTTTCTCATGTATGTCCAAGCCTTATATGCTAAACCTGTGTGCAAACATCACCTGAAGAAATAGAAGTCGCGACTCGCCCTGTTATCGTACTGCCCATCAAGTAATATAGGTTATTGCGTCGGATGCCCTTTAACACCACCATCGAGCCTCTAGTTATCTTGAGAACACCATCTCTTATAGATACTCCATGACCCAATGCTTTCAAGGTACCAACAGAGATAAAATTCATTTTTACTTGAGGTACATACCTCACTTGCTTCAGTTCCCGTACCATCCCATCAAACATCTTGATACGATCTCTACCTATCCCTTCTACTTTACATGGATGATCATCACCCATGATAACGAAACATCCATCTAACATCTCAAAGTTAGAAAATCAATCCCTATTCGGGCATACATGATAGGTAGCTCATGTATCTAAAACTCACTCAGAATCACCTGAGTACCGAATAGTATGAGTAGTAACAGAGAACGAGAATACCGATAAGTCTGAGTCTGATCCATCTGCCTGTAAAGTACCAGCTTGTATACTGATCACCTATGAGAGTTTTGCCTCAGTCTTTGACTCCTTACACTTATTCTTATCCTTGATCCTTAGACAATCAACCTTCCAGTACCCTATCTCCTTATAGCAGGCACACTGGTTCTCCTTCAGATCTCTAAAATCTGGTCTGGACTTGGATCTTCCATGCTCGCCTTTGTCCTTCCGATTGGAACCTCTGCTTCTTACCATCAACGCCTCTGCTGATGTACCATTGGAAGAAGATTGCTTGTCCTTCCTCCTCACTTCATAATTTACAAGAGCAGCTGACACATCATTATAGTTAAGTGATTATTTTTCATTAATCAATTTGTGAATGAAGGTCTCATACTCTTCATCAAGAAGAGAATTCAAAAGAATTAACGCCTTATCCTCTTTTTTGATATCCACATCCACATTAACCAAATCTGTAAGAAAGTTTGTGTAGCTATTCATGTGCTCAGCAATAGAGAGTCCCTTCTTCAATTGAAAGTGGTAAAGCCTTCTCTTTAGAAGCAGTCGAGACTTGATACTCTTCATCAGATATTTCTTCTCAAGAATCTCCCACATCTTCATTGTAGATATCTCATATAGCACAAGATACTTGATGTCTTCTGTCAAACAAAACCTTATAAGACCACACGCTGTCATATTCATCTTATCCCAATCCTTTTTAGAAGTCTCCTTTGGCTTTTTTTTCAAGCAAAGAGTGTCTTCAAGATTTGATACCATCAATGCATCCATCACCTCACACCTCCACATCCCAAAATTATCCGTGCCGTCAAACTTTACCATATCGATCTTCATCGGATGTGGATTCATGGATTTCACTGTGGATTAACTTTCTTCGGCCATCTTCTTAATAGATTCCTTAACACAATGCGGAAAATAATTAGTGAAAATAAATTCAAATAGGAAAAATCAGATCTTTATCTCCGAATGAAACTGTAGACAGTCTCCAAATTGATTTGCTTCATCCGAATGAAAAACTCTCCGTCAAATCTAGAAAGCTCATATATCACTTACTGGGAATCCACACGACAGAGAAGAAGGGCACCAGAGAATAATCAATCAATCACATGAATAATTAAACAAAGAAAAGAAAGAGAGAACATAAGATTTAGCGAGGTTCAACAATTTGCCTACGTCCTCGGGGCAAGGGAAGAGAATTCTTATTGAATCAATCAATTATAGATTATAAATATTAGGGACACTATCCCTCTTTATATAACCAAAGAAATCATGAAAAAGAAAACAAAAACACCTAATTCGGATCAAAAATGAATTCAGAGTCAGATGTAGAAATAGGCTCACTGCAACTGCATTAGTCGACTAGGCCAATACCCTAGTCGACTAATTGCTTCTATTAGTCGACTAGGTATTTGGCCTAATCGACTAGTCTGTAGTGAAACAGTTTTTTCAACTTTCTTTTTATATCATTAGTTGACTAGGCCATTGCCCTAGTCGACTAGGTCTTGTTCCTCTTGTACAATCCACTTCGATATGACCGACACACTCTCGTATTCAACACCGTTGATTGCATTGATCTCTCGCTAACCTTCAAAAGAGTTTAATAAACTCTATCAATAAGATTTACCCTCTCTCCCCACAGAGAAGTCGTATATTTTAATCGACATTGATACATTATTTTAATTCCTTTAAAGTGATACAATTTTCACCATAATCTTCACCAATATATATATATTATCAAGCTATATAATTTGCATCATTTTTTGGAAATATATATCGTGATACAAGCGGAGAGTTTTTTGATGTCATGATTAACGAGCTTACACAATTTATACCATGATTATTAAGTTTACACAATTTATACCATGATTATCAGGCTCACACAACTTATACTATGATCATCAAGCTCACACAACTTATATTGTGATTAACAAGCTCACAACATGTTGAAATGTCCAATTCAACTGTAGAAATCAAGTGAGAACATGAGAAAACTTTACTCACCCTCTACTTGATAATTTTCGATACAATGAAGCTCAAATAACCGCCACATAAATTCCTATTTAATTTATATACAAAGAAATTGGCGTTAATATGTAATTGTTCATCAAGAAAATTTAATTAATAGATAAGAGGTGCAAGCTTACCTCTTAGTTAATTAGTTATGTGATTAATAAACCACCAAACACCTCCACTTCTTCCTTTGATTAATACATCACTAAGCTCCTCCACTTTTTTCGCTTGCTTGCGTACCTCACTTCCTCCTCTTTCTTGCTCACGTGTCAAAGTTGGCCGAGCCACTTGGCTCGAGTCCAGATCTTGCGCTGAGCTCAGATATAGCCGAGCAACAAATGGAGGAGAAAAGAAGAGAAAAAAGAAGAAAAGAAAGAGAAAGGAAGAGAAAAAGAAAATTAACTGAAGATAAATTTGTAGAAGAAAGAGTTGATGATTTTTAGGATTTTCTCAATTTGAGAAAGTGAGAGATTTGAGGGTTTTGTTGGATGAATAGTAACTTAAGAGAGTATTAATAGGTGAGAAAAATTTTGGGTAGTTTCTTTATTTAATAGAATGTTTCAGAACTCAAACTCTCCAAATTCATTAAACTCTCCACCAACCCATCAACTCAATTAACTCTACACCAACACATTATACTTGTATGTATATATAATATATATACATGTATACTTATATATAATGCGTTGTACTTACCCCTTTCGTTCTACACACATATAAAATATGTTGGGAGCTTAAACATAATTAATTATTAATTAACTAAATGATCAAATCCATAATCAAACGAGAGTAATTAAATTATTTTCTCAAATCATTCTTTATATTCACATGATTCAATATTTAAGATTTTAAATTAGGGTTTAATAATTCAGGTGTTATAAGTGCACACTGTAACATACATGATACTCCTAATTGCACTCGAATAGAGAAAATGAGAAACATACTGCTTCTCCTCCAGAGTCTGCGGGGACTACTTTGTAGAAGTCGAAAATAAGCAGCAAGCGGACTCTTCACAGGCTTGGTTTCAAGCATGCCAAAACTCTCTGACACCTTCTCGATGTGTTTCATCTGAGATTGAAACAATGTTCCCTCTCGTCTATTTTTGTGAATCTTTATCCCCAAAATCTTCTTATCTTCTCTCAAATCTCTCATATCGAACTCATTAATCAATTGAGATTTCAACCTACCAATTCAGCCATGTCTCTGATAGCAATTAGCATATCGTTGACGTATAAAAGTAAATAAATAAATGAGTCATCACTAAGCTTTCAATGATAAACACAAGTATCACACGAACTCCTCGAGAAACCATGCCTGGTCATGAAAATGTCAAACCTCAAATGCCATTACCCTGGGGACTGCTTCAAACCATACAAAGACTTCTTCAACCCGCACACGACCTTCTTTGCCTTCAATAGAGAACCCCTCTGGCTTATGCATATAAATTTGTTCCTCAAGTAAACAATGTAAGAATTTCGTCTTCACATCAAGTTGCTCGAGCTCCAAATCAGACCAAGCAGCCATGGTAAGCAACAAATAAATAAAGTGTGCTTTACGACTGGAGAGAACGTTTCATTAAAGTCCACACCTTCCCTCTGACCATATCCCTTGGCTACCAAGCATGCTTTATACCTTACAAATTCTGCTCTGGAGTTTCTTCTTTCTTCTTGAAGACCCATTTGTAGCCAATTATTTTTTGTCTCAATGGCGGCTTCACCAACTCCCATATCTGGTTCTTGTGAAGAGACTTAAACTCTTCAGTTATAGTAACAATCCACTCTGCAGCCTCCTTATCACTAATAGCTTCACAATAACTGGATGGCTTTGTAATCTCAATTAGCTCTGCATCCTAAATCCACTCTACAACATTCAAAGCAAATACAACTGTATCTGCATGAGCAAATCGCTGAGGAGGTTGGATATTTGTTCTCTCTCTTCCTGTGCAATGATGTACTGTTGCTGTGAAGGAGTACCATCATTCGAATTTGAGTCGTGGGCAACATAAACTGGTTCAACATGAATGCCATTATGCATTCTCTCTGGAGCTTTACTTTCTAACCCCACCTGCTCGCTAGATTCCTTGAACCTTTAGTATCAACAACAAACTCTTTTCTCGTGTGATGTAATACCCATGGTTTGTAATACATGGTTTAATAATAATCTTAAGTATTTTAATATATATATAATTAGTATTGAGATATAAATTGTTATTTAGTAGGAGTCATTATTTTTACCCATTACTAATTACTAGTATAATTAATAATTATGTTAACATTATCATTATTAACTTTATTAATATTATTGTTGGTGTGTGTTATTATGGCTATGCCCACCCCCTCTTTCATCCTATTTTCTTTTCCCCATAACCCATTTTGTTTATATCCAAACCCACAACCCAACTCCCCATAATTCTATCTACCAAATCCTAATTCTAACAACCCAATCCTAATCCCAACCAACCTATTTTTTCTATTCTTTTTTTCTTCTTTTCCTCCATGCACTCTCCACCGCTGGCCTGAGCCACAACCAACCCACTACACCCTCCTCCTTTATGCTCAGCCTGCAACCTTTCCCACAACTCCCCCATCACCTTGGCGCCTTTCAACATGGCCGACAACATTCTCCCCGCGCGGCCGAGCACCCCACCCCTGGCTCCCCATCCACACCTCAGTAACCCCCTCCCGAACTCCCTCTCTCGTGCCATCGGAGATCCTCTCGTGAAGTTCAACCCCCGACCGAGACTCCTTCTCGGATGCTCCGCCCCCTCCGTAGGAGCCGTGGCGCACCTCGGTAGCACACTAGCATGACTACTGCCCCTCCCATCTCTGTCTCTTCCAGCTCAGGTCGCAACACTCCTTACTGTGCCTCCTCAGCCCATGCGAGCAGCAGCCCAGGCTCCATCTCCGTGCACACCCAAACACCCCTATGGCAGCCCCCTTTCCTCCCCACGGCTCTCACAGCCTCCTTGATCCAACTGCCGTTGCGCGCCACCACATCCAACAGAGGAACCAATCACATCCTCTCCTCCTTCCGCCATGGCCTACTCCACCCCCTCTGGCTAACCTGCTGCTCCTCCTCCCTTGGCCAGGCCGTGAGCCAATGCCCTCCTTCAGCCTCCGCACCACAGCACAATAATAGCCCCAAACCCCATGCACACCACCACCTATCTGGCCTACACCTCCCCTCTAGCTGACACCTCCCCTCCTCTGCCACTCTCCACCTACTCTGTTGGTGAGAGCGAGCACACCTGCATCCTCTCCGGCGAGATCCTCGAGCCGTCGACATCCTCCACGGGCTCCGCCCTCCGCCGGAGCCAATCCTCAAGCCCTACATGAGTGAGTCCTTCATTTGCCTATCTCA
Source organism: Agave tequilana (assembly GCA_038442645.1). Taxonomy (NCBI): domain Eukaryota; kingdom Viridiplantae; phylum Streptophyta; class Magnoliopsida; order Asparagales; family Asparagaceae; genus Agave; species Agave tequilana. The sequence continues at coordinate 41,937 of JAVJIF010011364.1, forward strand.
TTCTCTGTTGCTCTGTCTCTCTCTCTCTCTCATATTATGATATATATGCATGAGTGTGTAAGTATGTTTTAATTATGTGCGTGCATGTATTGTCTGTGTGTGTGCTTGCTGTGTGCATGAGCTATTTTGTGTCTTGTGTTATATTTGAGTGAGTGTGTATTAATGCATGCGTGTATGGGTTTGTTGGTATGGGTATGTGTGTTATTTATGTGAGTATGTGTGAGTGTTGTGTGTTGTGCTTAGGTGCATGTATGTGAGTGTGTTTAGGTGTGTGCGGGTAAGTGGATATATGTATATATGTGTATGTATGTATTAAGGTGTATATGGATAGTTTGTGTATATGTGTGTACCGGTGTATACCGGTGCGTGTATATATTTATGTTCATGTGAATTTATGTGTATGATTGCGTGTTGCAGTAATTACGGACTCGTTCGTGCGATCTGAACTCGGTAACGAGAGATTCAGATATGTGCCTTTTATGGACCTGATACACTGGCAATTCGAAGACCGACCCATGAGATGATCCGAAGATCCGTACCGATTCATGTAGTGAAGACCAGACGACGATTTAGATTCAAAACCGCGTCATTTCATATGAGTGTCTGTTCTTATGTTATTTTCTTATTTACTGTGGTCCCTGGTATTTGTATGTTACTCATATTATTTCATGTGATTGTCTGATATATTTTACTCGTATGATTACTCGTATCACTTCATGAGACATTAATAATCATTCACCTTATTTATTTAGTTGATATAAGTGTTTATCAGCATCATTTAATGTGTATAGGATTATCACTTTTGATTCAAGACTGTTGTAGTATACCTAAGACTGTGACTTGGATTGATCTTGAGATTGGCCTGGTTCATGTTAGTGGATAAATAGTATATTTATTTGAGGTATTTATCAGATATTTATTTAGTGATTATTTAGACGGGAATTTATTTGAATATTGAGGATGGAATAAACATGATGTTACCTTATTAAGATGACCGATCTTATTGATAGTTGGACTTATATGGATTTAGTTATATTTAGGGTTGACCTGAGATTTATATTCCTTACATTGGATCTTGACCGGTATATAGATACAATTAATTTTGTTAGATTATCATCAAGTTTTGTGCATATATTTTACCTCTGATATCGATGTGTAACATAATTTTGGTTTTGGATTATTGAAGTAAGGATTTTCTGGATTTACCTTGATTACATTAATTGAATATTGATCACCTTATTGATATTGACTACTAGATAAAGAGATGATCTAGATCTCATATTGATCGAGGATGTTACACTATTTAGCTGTGATCTTAATTGGATTGGATAGCGATGATCAGTTAGATGTCGTAGAGTATACATTTATTTCAGGTTGTTGAGACTTAGATACATCAGTGACTTGAGGGTGGATATGTCAATGACTTTAAAGATCAGAGTTGATTGAATATTCTACTCTGGATTATTCTGTTCATGCCGTATATCATTACCATCCTGAATATCATGATACCACTTGAAAAACTTGACTGATTTTACATAACATCTACCTGATGACTATATTGTCCATGTTATCATAGTTGCTAGAAAAATATTGTTATACAACAACAACATCCTCCTATTATATTTGTTACATATTATGTTATATCATTACCATCACCGAGTTATCCGAGTGATCTAGGTAACATGTGCATTAAATAATCTTGATAATATAATAACATAATTTTTAAATAACTTACACTGGGACTGAGAAAATTAATGAAGAAGACAACGTCTGTATTTTGGATGGACCTATGATATAGGCTGCGCAGCCAAAAGAGGGTTCCATTGTAGGGTTCCCGTGGGGTGATTGACACCCCGTATTATTTCTGTTCTTATTCCTGTTATACATGTTATACATATTACCTGACTTGTTATACATGTTACATGACTACCTTGTGTTAGGGCCTAGTTCAGCGCCAAGAGTCTGGGCCGTGGTCCCGGGTATGTACGGTGTTGGCCCAGAAGCCCATCACTCTAGTTTTGATGATGATTAAATCATATAGTTAACGTACTAATGATCTTGTATTATATAGTTTCAGATTTTCTATTAAGATCTTAGTCGGTGTTTAACTTCAACAAAAATTTGAAGTCAAGTTTTGAAGCTAGCACCTATTGATTCAAGAGCTCGCGCTTTAAAGATCACATCAAGTACTCAAGAGGAGTCTAACTCTTTGGATTAAGGTTTGGACCAAGTCAAGATGAAAAAGAAGATTTTCAAGACTTGAGTCTAGTTTTGAAAGTGTTAAGATTTTGTATTTTAGATAAAATATAAAGGATAGATTAGTTGTGGATTGCTCAAGCTCATATACACATACAAAATTTATATAGTGTTTTCATAAGAATAGTTTTGATTTTAGAAATTACTGTTTTGGTTTTGAGCTTCAAAGAAGTTATCTTTACGTTTCATGAATAGAGTTCATCAAAATAAGTTTACATGGTTTATATATGTTTTGAATTTCATCTATACACATTGATGGTTCAAATGTTTGAAAAAAACTTATTTGATGTTTCTATAACATGTGTTTAAGTTTTATAGTTATCAAAATTTTGTTTAGAGCTTACTTGGCATAAACATAGATGTTTCATTTTATATGTGTATTGAATCATATCCATTCACACTATGCTTCAAATGAGTTTTAATATCTTATTTTTGTATTTGAACAAGTTTTGAAAAAATCGTTTTCAAATTGAAGATTGATTTTGAAAAATACAGTTTCTGGTTTAAAGCTAAAATTCTTTATCGCAAAATTAGTTCAATATGTTGCAATACGTGTTAATTTTTTATTACACATATTTTTAATTCAAAGTATTTTAATAAACTTATTTTTACAGATTTTATGAGATTTTATGAGATTTTATAGGATATTAAAAGACCAAGCTGTAATCCCTAATAATCCCTAACCTGGCCTTCTGGCGGTTGACCAACCGGTCGACCTAACCAGAAGTCGGTCGACTGATGTGCACAAAAATGTGCACAAGCCCTGATTTGAGGGCCGGTCAACTGGACAGTCGACCGATCCAGAGAGTTTACTCTCTGGATCTGGCCCTGGTCGACTGAGCGGTCGACCAGCCATAGAGCTTTGCTCTCTGGTTCTTGCCTCGGTAAACCGACCGGTCAACTGATAGGTCAAGTCCTAGGTGCGATCGACCGGGCGATTAGCCGACAACCCAACAATCTCAAATATGATCGTTGGCCGGTCGATCGACAGGTCATCTGGACTGGGGATTTGCTCCAATGGCTAGTTTTTTGTAGCTCTATAAAAGGGGGAGATTTTGGCTAGTTTTAAATAAAATTTTGGAGAAATTTTAGATCCAGTTTTTCCTATCTCTTTTCGGGTTTCTTTTCACTTGTTTTTGGGCTAAAAATTTCATATCAAAAGGAGAGCTTTTAAAAGTGTTTTCAAAAGAGATTTCTTGCGTTTTCCACCACAACTCTATCTTGTTTTTCTCACACAAACTTTAGCTTTCCATTGCTATATCAATCTTCTAGGGATCCTTATTGTGAGAGTTATTTTTGTGATCAAGAAAAGTGATCACAAGTTTTCATTCTTATATTGTAAGGAGTTGTAGAGGATGTGGCCTCGGTAAAGAGAGTTTTGTGGTGATCATGTGAAGTAATCACTTAGTGTTCCAACGTGTGGTTGGAGGAGTTGTAAGAGATGCGGCCTCGGCAAGCAAGTGCGCTTGCATTTGTTGTTCTTGCAGGAACAAGTAAGGAACTTGCGGGTCCAAGAGTTCTTGAGAGAGCTCGTTTTAGGTGTTGCGGCACCAGATGATCTTGCAAGATCGATTATAGTGAAAATCCTTTATAGTGTTGAAGGCGGGGATGTAGAGCAAGTGTGCTCAAATCTCGAAACAATTCTCCTATGTTTGCGATTGCTGATCTCTCTCTCACTTGTATTTATATATTTTGCATGCTTATATTGTTTATATTTTTATATTCTTGATATATCTTGTGCTTAATTGATATGTGCTTGGGATTATTTGTTCACACTTGTATTCAACCTAGAGAGCCATAGTGGTACCTCAACTCTTAATTTAAAGGAATCTTGAGGAGATAGTCCAGAGCCCTAGGAATTCGGCTACACTCTTATGTTATACGTTGTGTGTAGTGTAATAGCTTTTAATTTGCATAATTATTTTTAATTCCGCATTAATTTGTATTAGACTAGCTTGTCACCTATTCACCCCCTCTAAGTGACCTACAATTGGTATCAGAGCTTGGTGCTCTAAATTTGGGTCTAACAACCTTAAGTTAAAGATTCTCATTTAGCTAATCACAACATTTGTTTAGACACACATATGGATTTCATGACACCTCCTATGTTTGCCATTCTTAACAAACAAACTTGAAAAGTTAAGATGTCCATGTAGCTTAAAGCCCTAGGTATTCATGTTTAACTTGCCACCATTAAAGAATCTTATTTTATTAATGGCAAGTATCTTGAGGCTAACACAAAAGCCATCCATGCTATAAAGTCTACCCTAAATGATGAATATTTATCTAGGATTGCTAACTTTGATTCAGTTTTTGTAGTATGGAACACCCTTATCTCCCTTAGTGAACAAAAGCGATACTACATGGGGAGTGACTTGGGTAATGGAAGTGCTACTTCCAACATATGCTATATGATCCAAGGGGATGACCCCATTGAGGTAAATTCTGAATTCGAGCTTGATGAAGATGTTGACATACCATATGATGAGCTTGCTTTATTTTGTCAATAACTTCTTAAAAAGTATGAATTGTTAAAAATAGAAAATAAAAGTTTGAAAAATGAAAATGATTTGATTTCAAAAGAAAAAAGATTCTTTTCAAAATAAATTTGAAATTATTTCAAATGAAAATGAATTTTTGAAAAAGGAGACTATTTCTTTGACATCAAAATTAAATAAAATTTGAAGGAAACAATTCATTGAAAAATAAACTTATTTTGGTGGAAAAAGGAAAAAAATATTTTAAATGAAAATAAATCCTTGAAAAAGAAATTGTTTTAAAAGAAAGGAAAATATTTCTAAAAAGAAAAAGGATTTTATTTCTCATATTTCTTCTTCCAAAATTGATAATGATATTTGCATTTTGAAGAAGAACATTGATTATTAGGGCTCCACTTTGCCAATGTGCATTTAACCATAATAGTTTGGAATTCATGTTTCGTAAGAAACAAATTTCATATACTCATGCACATATCCCATGGCATACACATGCACACCATACTCACCCCACTCACATGTCTGCTAGAGTGTACAAATGTACACATTATGGCCGCAAAGGCCATCTTGTAAAATTTTATTTTGATAGGATAAATCATTTAAATTTTGCTAAAAAAATGTTTGAGTTTCAATTGTTACTAACTCCAATGGACCCAAAAAGATATGGGTATCAAAATTCTCATCACTCGTATTTGATGTAGGTATGGGCTCTCACAAAATGTAAGAGGGTTGGTGCCTTGATGATGGATGCATATGGAGCTAGATGGACATACCTAATTAATGCATCGCTATCAAGGATGTTTGGTAGGAGGACCACCATAGTTTGGAGACTTAGAGAATAGTTCATATAGTTTGGTAACTATCTCTAAACTCCTATTTTAGTTTACATGCTTTTACATTGATAATTTTTAGCATATTGTGTTTTTAATGCTCATTATGTTAAATGCAATGTTATTAGACATGTGATATACATAAATAGTCTTTGTGATACACTCATGTTCATATGCATTCATATTTTGTGTTCTCACTATTATTTAACTACGATGTATATACTAGTTCTAAAACACGTGCATTTAGCCTAATGATCATGTTTGTTTTTTACTTTATGTGGTGACTACCTGTTTAGATATAGTTTTTGTTAAAATTTGTGTTTATACTTGTACAAGTAGTTTGCTACACTTGATTATTATATGTTTGTACTTTATTGCTCATATGTACTCATTACATGTACATGTATTACCTAGTTTTGATGATTTTTTTATTTATACTTATTTTCTCTATTTTTATACATGTTTAGCTTCATGTATATGTTATTTTTATCTAAAACTAATAGATATATATGTATATCCTTGAGTCACTTGCGTTCATGCAAAATTTACTTTTGACTCGTTTTTTTGGGGATATGTATGTATACTTTTAGATTCGATAAAACATACATATATCTTGATGCTTGTTTAATTTTTATTAAAATCTTTAATTTTGATATTTGTTTTGAGCCTTATTGATTTATTTCAAGCATATACTATTCACATGACTCTTGTGCACTCACATTATTTTTATTTACTCATAACTTTGTTTTTTGAGCACATTTTTTAGCCTTATAGATCTTGAGTTACAATTTTTTGTATTTAGCAATGTTTCATAGATATATATTTATTTTTATTTCTTACTTGAAGGATTTCGTACTAGTTTTCAAAATTATCATAATACTAGTTTCTTTATTCTTTAATTTGGCCGAGTTTTTAAATATGTTAAAATATTTTCAAATCATATTTTGAAAACTTTTACCAGCTTATGGGCAGATGATTGGGCGACCATACCTTGTATGCCTTAATGGCTATCTTTTATCATGTGTATGAAAGGGTGGTAGTTATGAGTTATACACATGATCATGAAATTTTATTTTAATATACTTTTATGTGTTTTCTATATATGTATGCACTAAATTTAAATTGATACTTTCATACATATATATGAATTTGATTGTGCTTGTTTTACATGTCCATACATTTTAAAGCACAAATCATATTTATGCTAAGCTTGATTTTATCCTAAATGTTAATTTGTATCTTTACGAGTTTATGCATTAATTTCAATTGGTATTTATTTAGTATTAAAATGTACTTCATGCTTCACCTTCAATTGGTATCAAAATCTATTATTGGTATCTAAAATTTTTTTGTTTCTTTACAAGTGGTACCAACATTTACTTTTGTCAGCTACTGTTTAATTTTATTGGTATCAAAATTTTGTTTTGTTGACTCAAGAAATTTCAAATTTTTTTTTAAGTATTATCAATTTTTTTTAAAAATTTATTAATATATATTGCTTATATGCAAGGGGAGCTTAACATCTTCTCTATATATAGATTCATATTGAGTGTATCTCACATTAAGGAGTTTGACCTCTCTTCTTTACATGATACACGTGTGCAGGAGGAGTTTAACATCTCCGCTTATACATTATATTTATACTTTATGTGGGTTAGGGTCTAGTTATCCCTTCTTCATGAAATGCATGAATGTAGGGGGAGTTAACTTAACGTCTCTCTTTTTTATGAATGTATATCACATATACATCTTTATTGTTTGATTGTCTTCACCTGTTTCTTGATGAATTGATAAAAAGTGGGAGAAGAATTTAGTGAGTTTATATATGCATGCTTAATATATATACGTATATATGTTTTGTTTAATTGAAAATGCATGAGTTAAGGGAGAGCTTTTATGAAGCTATTCTTTAATCCATACATATATAACTCTATGAGTTTTGTCATCATCAAAAAGGGAAAGATTGTTGGCCCAAAGGCCCATCACTATATTTTGATGATGATTAACTCATGTAGTTATAGTACTAATGATCTTGTGTTTATATAGTTTCAGATTTTCTATCAAGATCTTAGTCGGTGTTTAGTTTCAACAAAAATTCAAAGTCAAGTTTTGAAGGTAGCACATGTTGATTTAAGAGCTCGCGCTTCAAAGATCGCATCAAGTACTCAAGAGGAGTTTAGCTCTTTGGATCAAGGTTTGGACCAAGTCAAAATGGAAAAGAAGATTTTCAAGACTTGAGTCTAGTTTTGTAAGTGTTAAGATTTTGTGTTTTAGATAAAATATAAAGGATAGATTAGTTGTGAATTGCTCAAGCTTATATACACACACAAAAAATTTATATAGTGTTTTCATAAGATTAATTTTGATTTTAGAAAATACCGTTTTGGTTTTGAGCTTTAAAGAAGATATCTTTATGTTTCATGAATAAAGCTCATTAAAATGAATTTATATGGCTTATATGTGTTTTGGATTTCATCCATATACATTGATGGTTCAAATATTTAAAAAAACTTATTTGATGTTTCTATAACATGCGTTTAAGTTTTGTATTCATTAAATTTTGTTTAGAGCTTAATTACCAAAAATATAGATATTTCATTTTATATATGTATTGGATCATATCCAGACACACTATGCTTTAAATATGTTTTAATATCTTATTTTTCTATTTGAACAAGTTTTGAAAAATCATTTTTCAAATTGAAGATTGATTTTGAAAAATACAGTTTCCGATTTAAAGATAAAATTCTTTATCGCAAAAATAATTCAATATGTTTATAATATATGTTGATTTTTTATCACACATATTTGTAATTCAAAGTATTTCAATGAACTTATTTTTGTGAATTTTATGTGATTTTATAGGATTTTATAGGATATTAAAAGACCAAGTTTTAATCCTTAATAATATCTGACCGGGCCTTCTGGTGGTCGACCGACTGGTTGACCTAACCAGAAGTCGGTCGACTGAGCGGTCGATCGATGTACACGGAAACATGCACAAGCCCTGGCTTGAGGGCAAGTCGACCAGTCGGTCGACCAATCCAGAGAGTTTACTCTCTGGATCTGGCCTCGGTCGACCGGGCGATTGACCGGCCAGAGAGCTTTGCTTTCTGGTTCTTGCCTCGGTCAACCGACCGGTCGACCGACCGGTCAAGACCTGGGTGCGGTCGACCCGGGCGGTCGACCAGCAACCCCAACGGTCATAAATATGACCATTGGCCGGTCGACCAGCCGGTCATCTGGCCTGGGGATCCCCAACGGCTAGTTTTTTTGTAGCCATATACAGTGGGCTGTTTTAGCTAGTTTTAAACAAGATTTTTGGAGATGTTTTGGATCCAGTTTTTTCTATCTCTTTTAGGGTTTCTTTCCACTTGTTTTTGGGCTAAAACCTTCATATCAAACGGAAAGTTTTTAAGAGTGTTTTCAAAAGAGATTTCTTGAGTTTTTCACAACTCTATCTTGTTTTTCTCATACAAACTTGAGATTTCCATTGCTATATCAATCCTTTAGGGATCCTTGTCGTGAGAGTTATTTTTGTGATCAAGAGAAGTGATCACAAGTTTTCATTCTTGTATTGTGAGGAGCTGTAGAAGTTGTGGCCTTGGTGAAGAGAGTTTTGTGGTGATCAAGTGAAGTGATCACTAAGTGTTCCAACTTGTGGTTGGAGGAGTTGTAAGATGTGCGACCTCGGCAAGCAAGTGTGCTTGCATGTGTTGTTCTTGCGGGGGGCAAGTGAGAGACTTGCGGATCCAAGAGTTCTTGAGGGAGCTCGTTGTAGGTGTTGCGGCACCAGGTGATCTTGCGGGATCGATTATACTGGAAATCCTTCATAGTATTGAAGGCAGGGACGTAGAGTAAGTGTGCTCGAACCTCGAAATAAATCTCCTGTATTTGCAACTGCTCATCTCTCTCACTTGTATTTATATATCTTGCAAGCTTATATTGTTTATCTTTTTATATGCTTGATAAATCTTGTGCTTAATTGATATATGCTTGGGATTATTTGCTAACACTTGTATTCAATCAAGAGAGCCATAGTGACACCTCAACTCTTAATCTAGAGGAATCTTGAGGAGATAGTCCAGAGCCCTTTACCGGGAATTCGGCTACACTTTTGTGTTATACGTTGTGTGTAGTGTAATAGTTTTAATTTACATAATTAGTTTTAATTCCGCATTATTGTGCATTAGATTAACTTGTCACCTATTAACTCCCTCTAGGTGACCTACATACGGGACCCACTTAAAACACAGACAATGTCTCCAAATCAATCAGTTTCAATAACATAGGACCCTGATTGACATATGTTGAAGGCGTAGTATTGGACACGTCTATTGCATATGACAATCAGTGTTCACTGACATAATTAATAACAAAACTGAATCTTACATTGATATTGTTATATATACATGTTATGATAGACACCTGACTGTACTAATGATCTTGACATATGATATTATTACAGATTGATCTCATTACTCTTAAAGTTAGGTATTGCATGTCATCATGATACCTGTACTATGCTGATTGATATTTATAGCACTATTCTCTCTCCTTATTACTATTTCATTGTCTCATTTTCTTATCCAGTATACCTTTATGATAGCATCATATGAACACACGATATATGCACGTGCACCTTTCCCTTTATTCTTACACACTCATTGAGAGTTCTGACTCTCTGAATTTGCATATCAAGGTCTTTGTATGTTACTTTACTGATCAGGTATTTGGAGAGGATCACACGCCTTACAGGGAACCTGGAGTTTTCTCTATTTGATTAGCGGTACTCTTTTTTAATGATCGAGCCAAACCTGTACAGAAAAATACAAACTTTCAGAATAGTGTTAGGTCCTCAATTCTAACGTGTAGCCTAAGACAAACGGGTCGTGATCCACAAAGAGGGATTGCGATGGAAACAATTAAATAAGTTTCTTCTTTTAATTTACAAAAACATGTTTAAAAGTTCTCTTCTCAGCTTTATAAGAAAATAAAAATAGTTAAGGCTAATCTAAGTTAAAAGAATTCTAAAGAAGAAGATGAGTTTATTGTTAAAGAAGAAAAGAAAAACGAGTTTAAAGAAATAAAAAGAGAAAGTATTGGTTTTAGAAATTGTTAGATTAATCTAAGAAAGAAAAATAGAAAAGAGAGAAAGGAAGAAGACTTACCTTTATCGTTGAATAACATACCTTGAGTTGTAGTGAGATTACCTTGAATTAAAGAGAAGCGGTAGAAAATAATAAATGAAAGCAGAACTTCAGCTAGATCGAGCACAATGAAGAAAAGTGAGAAACTTTCATTTGTCACCTTCAATATAAGTCTCTTGAGAAAGGATTACAATAGTGTCACTCTACAATAACTCTTCCTCTCGTTTAATTATGTAACTCTCTCTAACCTAAGCTATAAAGAAAATAAAATTACATTATAAAAAGAAAAGAAAAACCTAAACTAAACTCTCTGCAGGAGATCCCTCCTTTGCCTCTAAGTATGCATGATTTATAGGAGAAATAGGACAGAGATACGAGTACGGAGATAGGGGAGGAAACGCTCTCCGAAATTCAAAAGCATGACCACGAAAAATGTTGCTTTTGTTGTATTTTAGAGGCAAAATTCTGGCCATTGGGCCAGCGTCTGGGGGCCATGTGTCCGTCCACTTGTTCTCTATCCTTTTATCCTCTTAGATATTAAATCTTTGCTCTGGATTTGATGATACTTCATTTTATTCTTAGTGAAACAGATAGGGTTTTCTTCTAATCTATTTTTCCTTTAAATTTTGATGATATTATTTCATATGATATACTGGTCTTCAGATAAGATTACTTCTAGAATCTCTGAATTTAAATCGATTCTCATTGATTTGAACATTTGGGTTTAATTAGATATATTTGTCAGTCTCTCTTTTTTCCTTCTTAATTATCCTACACACCACTTGACATGCAAATACATCAAATATCAAAGTTTTATTATAAAATAAATACAGAAATATGACATATATGATATAAAAACATATAATGCACGTATACGATCACACCTCCACACTTATCTTTTACTCGTCCTCGAACAAAACAAAAGTAGAGCTAACCTAACCTAACTCACTTTCGTAAGAATTACGGTTGCACTTAGCATGTGCAACAAGCCGTTAAACCTCTAGGTCACCCTAGAGGTTGAGTTTTGTCTCGTGAGGGTTTTCAGTGATTACACCTAAAAAATCCATAAAAAATAAAGTAATAGTATTTTTAAAAACGCATTTTGAAGAAAAAAATATTTGAAGTATTAATGTAAAAAGTTAAGTAATCTATAAGTCATAGGATTATTAAAACTTAGTCATTTCTAAACTTAGTCTCTATTTAAAAACTTATTTTCGGTCAAGATACGGATTAAAATTGTATTTTTCATCTAATTTATTATTTTATCCTAGTCATATGCACCTTGTGGCTATAAAAATTTGACTCGGGATTCTTCAAGTCTAACTCTTATGCCTTAATTTTGTTTTTTTACATTTATGGCGGAAATATCCTTTAGCTCTATTAGGCTTTCTAAGTCGGTGACTCCCAAACCGGACAGTTTTATGGCACCGGGTGAGAAAACACCCCAAGGACTTAGGACTCGAGCAAATAAGACCACAAAACTAAGAATTTTTATTTATATGAGCCACTTTTAAGCGTGAATACTTATGCTTTTTGAGGCACAAATACCCAGCTTAATCAAATGATTTTTATATAGTAAGTTTTTTTATATATAAGACATAAGAATCTTTGTTTTAGAATTCTAAGTGTGTAAGTATATAAGGTATGCATATTTCATCAAGATAAAATCAAGATTAAATTACTTTTTCAATCTTTTTTCCTAATCTCAAAGTCAAACAAATAATTTTAGTTTGACTAAGTATATAAAATCCTAATTATGATCCTCTTATTCCTTAAAATTAACTTGATTTCTTACAAAAATAAATCAAAGTATTATTTTTCTTTTCAAAAAGTTTTAGAGAAAGGATTTATATATACATATATGTATATATTTATATACATATATATATATATATATATATATATATATATATATATATATATATATATATATATATATATATATATATATAATATATATATATATATATATATATATATATATATATAGACATATATGTACACACACACATATACATACATGTGTGTGTATATATATATATATACATACATGTGTATATATACACATACATGTGTATATATATATTAGTAAAACCTAAGTTAGTATGTTAGTAAACCCTCCCCTACGCCTAACTCATGCATTATCCTCAAAGCATGAATGAAATGCAATAATACATGAAAAGGTGAAAGAGAGGAAAAATTGTCACCTCAAGGTGGTGGTTCCGGTGGTGATCTCATTGGGCCAAGTGTTTCTACCCAATCTAGGTACTGTGGACTTTCATGGAACCCATCTTTCATGACCTCTTTCCTATTATCATTTTTATACTCCCAAATATGAATAGGATCATGCAAGATCCTAGCATGAAATTTTTTTCAGTTATATGACTAATCTTGGGATATCATTACGGAATCATATTGATATAAATCTTGATCCAACAATGGAATATGGTTTTGTAGAATGGATGATTTGAGCTCAAAAATGAAATAAATAGGAACCAATACTGACTCAGAAATAAAACTCAAATCAAGTTTAGGTTCGAGAGTCGGAGTTGGCTCATGAGTTTGGTCTAAATCATAGAATTGAAGTTAACATTTATTTTCTAATAATGGAATGTGACTATCTAAAATAGGCGGTTCATGTTCAAGCTCTATAGGGATAGGAATCAGTGTTGACTTCGGAATTGGGTCCAAATCGAGTAAGGATACCGAAGTCAGCATAGATTCAAAAAGTGGAATTGAATCACAATATTAAAAATCGGTGTCATATTCATCTTCAAGTTCAATCTTATTGAAATGAAAACATGCCAATTTTTCAATGATTTGGTATTGGTGAAGTTTCACGTTTTGTGGTGAAATTGAATCTTGATCATAGTCTTCAAGATACCATGATTCTTGGTTAAATCAATATGGTTAGGAGAATCAGGAGTGATCAAAAATGTGTTGGTAGAGTTTCTTTATTCTTATCATTAATTGGGTTGATCAAATGACTCACTTTTACTTCTAGCCTATTGGTGACTGGATAACATTATTTCCAGACTGAATTAAGTCTTTCATACTCTTTTCTAAGTCAATAGCTTCTTCTTGCTGTAGTGGGACTTGAAAAATAGAGTAAGAATCTTGGACTTGAGAATATTTTGTGAGTATTGAGTCCGTCAAAACTTAGGCTTGTCGTATGGACTCAAGGAAGGCTTCGAAACTCTTTTCTAAAGAAGATTTTTTTTTCTATAGATTGGTCTTGGTAAGAAGTATATGAAGCTGTTTGTTGGTAAGGTGTTTGATAGTAAGGCTAGGGGGAGTTGTATCCCCACTGACTTGATGAAGGGTCATGACGATTTCCCAATCTTGTTCATAATACTGAGATTGGGGGCATATATTGATTCGGATAAGACCAATCTGACATATTTGGTTGGTGAAAGTTATAAAATGCTGGGTTGGTAATCTTTGAATTGAAAAAGGTTGGGGTGAAATATGAATTTGAGTTATGCTCAGAATAATTATAATTATAATCTATTTTCACAAGAACAAAAAAATAAACAAATAAGATAATAAAGAAAACTCTAGCCTATGTTAGGTTAGACCTTAGACCTAGGCGACTCCTAACTGTTGATTATTCACTGGAGGTATATTGCAGAACTTGACCACAAGTTAATCAGCCAGGTAGGGGTAAGACCAGTGGAGGTATCCGTGCATGAGCAACGGGCGTAATTATGCCAAACCACCAGCCTTTGGGGTTTTGCCTCTCAATCCCCAATTTTTGACACAGATTTGGCAAGAGTCAACTTCTAACAACTTTTCCCTTCGGTCAATCCCTATTTGAGTCTGAGATGCCCTAGGACCAAAGTCTACTCAATTTTAAGTTAGGGTTGGGTTAGTAAGTGTGACGCCCCGATCCGGCAGGTACGGAGACGTCACTGTGACGTATATACGCAGGTCGAAAATATCCTCACATATATACGTTAAGCATTAGTACAAGCAAGAATCAGAGTGCGGAAGCATAGTGGTAATATACATTCCAACAGAAAAGTACAAGTACATGGTTATCACAGAGAGTGATACAATATTACAGCAATATTACATCACCAGAAAAATACAAAAGTACAATACATGAAGAGATATACAAAGCTGAGAGATGCTCACGAGCAGCAAGAGAGGTCTCGAGAGTCAAACAGGAGAGGAACTGGGAGGAAGAGCTGCGGCGATGATATAAGCTTCTATTGCACTCCGATCAAGTGGTGTGATCCAAGTATGCAGGTATAAGAAATAACAAATGACAAAAGGGAAATTAAAGGAATGACAGTAAATCATATATATCGATGAATCTGAAACTGAAAACATGCATGGAAGGCAGTATGAAAAGCATAGGTACATATAAACATGCGATAAATAAGTTAAACATGCGATAAATACAAGTATGGATAAAACTAATTGTACAAGCTCAGATTATGAATTCACGGGACAGATATGTCAAGGGGATAATCTAAATAAGGAAACCCTCATCTATATACCACATATCTCATGTTGTCATCGTCTGAGTTTATACAACTTGAGTTGCCTTAAGAGTAACAGAACTATAGTGTGTCTAGAGTAATCATCAAGTGTCATAAAACAAGGTGTCAACTCAGGGTATAACACTATAACTGGAACATGAAAGTGTTGCATTTTAATTATCCAATAATAATAATCAGTACCGTTTGATACCGATAGTCCATACTAGAGTTTGCACTCTATAGAACTTACCCGGGTCTGATACGTGAGTACCAGAACCCGAACAAAGGAGAGACCAAATATCACATGTTCCTAATATTATTACTGTTTGGGTGTTATGTTCTTATGTTATTCTTGTCCCTTCCCACCGGCGTCCCACAACACCGACAGTTCACGCTGGAGCCCGCACTTCCAGTAGAACTCATCCGAACTCCGATATGCAGGTACCATTATTCGAATAGGGGAGAGACCAAATAATACCAGGAGTTATAATTGTACAGGTATGTGTGGGTGTTAATATGCACTGAGGATGCTTATCACGCTAACACCAGGTGGCACAGACAGGAGGGAGAAAATAGCCCTACAGATTCAAGAGGTGGCCCCCATAGATTCAAGAGGTAGCCTCTACCACGTGTGTGGTGTGACATTTTGCTCCATGCGGCACTTTGCTCTGAGGGTTGATACAAGAGGTAGCCCCACAGATTCAACAGGTGGCCCCTACAGATTCAAGAGGTGGCCCCCACCGCGTGTGTGGTGTGGCACTTTGCTCTGTGTGGGGAATAGATTCTAGAGGTGGCCCCCACAGATTCAAGAGGTGGCCCCCACCACGTGTATGGTGTGGCACTTTGCTCCGTGTGACACTTAGTTCCATTCAGGAACCGCCGGACATTAGCACGATCGTGGGATACATTCTCGTTATCCCGACACCAGGCATGCTCTGCCGGACGCCAGAATGACTGTGTTATTAACATGAGTATGAGTATAGGAGATACAGGAATACAGGAGATACATGAGTACCCGATGTCTGGTAATAATAATCATGAATATGCCAGGTAATACATGTGTCAGGTATCAGGTGTCAAGTATAACATGTCAAGTACCGGTGTTATATATCATGTGTCAAGTATAGCATGGCAAGTACCAGTTTTAGGTATCATATGTCAAATATAGCATGGCAAGTACCGGTGCCGGGTATCATGTGTCAAATATAGCATGGCAAGTATCAGTGCCGGGTATCATATGTCAAATATAACATGGCAAGTATCGGTGTCAGGTATCATATGTCAAATATAACATGGCAAGTACCGGTGTCGGGTATCATATGTCAAATATAGCATGACAAGTACCGGTGTCGGGTATCATATGTCAAATATAGCATGGCAAGTACCGGTGCCAGGTATCATGTGTTAAATATAGCATGACAAGTATCAGTGTCAGATATCATGTAATAAGTATGGCACGACAAGTACCGGTGTCGGATACCAAGTGTTAAGTATAGCATGGCAAGTACCGGTGTCAGATATCATACGTCAAATATGTAAATCACCTAGAGGGGGGTGAATAGGTGATGGCTAATCTAATGGTCACTTAATGTGGAATTAAAAACTTCTTAAACTAAACACCACGTATAACACAAGAGTGTAGCCGGATTCCCCGTAAAGGGCTCTGGACTAACTCCTCAAGATTCCTCTAAATAAGAGTTGAGGTGCCGCGTTGGCTCTCTTGGTTAAATACAAGTGTTAGCAAACAATCCCCAAGCATATATCAATATGAGCACAAATGTATATATCTAGCAATTAAAGATGAAAGCAATAGAAGCATGCAAGATATAAACAAGCAAGAGATAGAGAGTGAGCAATCGCAAACACGGGAGATTTGTTTCGAGGTACGAGCACACTTGCTCTACGTCCCCGCCTTCACACTTGAAGGATTTCCACTATAAACCGATCCCACCGGATCACTCGGTGCCGCAACACCTACAAGGCGAGTTCACACTTGAACTCCTTGGACTCTCTAGTCCCGTACACATTGCAAGCCCACAAGCTCGCCGAGGCCGCACCTCAAACACGGAGTTCACACACGAACTCGAAATACCGCGAACACAACCGTCTGCCTCCTCAAAGTACAAGAAAGAACTCTTGGTGATTTAAACACTTTGATCACCAACAAATACTCTCACAAAAATACTCCTATAGGATGAATATTGTTGACACTTAAAAAAGACAAGATACTTATTGGTCCGAACAATGTCTAAACTTGTTGACATTTACAAAAGACAAGTGACAGACGAGCTGAAGACCAGTTTTCACCCATCTCCGAGGGACAAGGAAGCAACTTGGACTCCACTGATCCAGCAAGCAGACAGTGAACCCGGATTGTTTCTGAACAGACCTCAGCAGGTCTAAGATGCTAGCACTTAGCATTACATGAGCCCAAAGGGATAGCCTCGCCTGAGAGGCTAAGACCATCCAACTTCGCCTTGAAGCCATTCAAAGCTCCGCCAGGGTGCTAACTTATAGCTTCGCCTGAACTGCTAGAGCGCAACTCCGCAGAGAGAGTTAACTTCGCCTGAAGCCACATGCAACTGCGCAGAAAGGGTATACGGTAGCTTCGCAAAAGACGACATCTAGCTCCACTGAAGAGCTTTCTTCTGACTTCGCCAGATACTGCTTCCAGCTCCGTTGTGAGTTTAAAGTGGGCATCGCCGCTGCCGGCTGCTATGGTCAACCTTTGACCAATCAAATCTCCAGATTAGATCAAATCTAATCAGGATCAAGATCAAATTCAATCAAGATCAAATCTGAGATCAAATTTGGCAGTTGATTGCCACAATCTCTTGACTCTTCTAAAACGAGTAAGAAGATCAGGGGAAATCCTCCAACGATATGGAAAGGATCAAAACAGATCAAGAGGATCAATCGACCTGCCATTTCTAGCTTCGCAGAAGCTGATCCTAGCCTCGCAGCAAGGCTACTTTTCAGATTTAAACAGATTTGATTCAATCTGTTTCCTTATTTTCAAGGGACGGTTAAACCCTTGCTCTCCCTATAAATAGCCTGCCAGGGGCACAAGGAGGGAGGACTTCTTCGAAGAGCTTTCTGAGACGATACGCAAGAGAGAGGACTCCACAAGAAGAGGCTTTTTCACGACGCACCGTGCACTCTTGAATTCAGAGATTTTTAGAGAATTGCTTCTCTATTCAGGGTGCTGATATCCTAATACCTTCTTCTCAAGGAATCTCCGGAACCAGGCGAGAAGGAATTCCTAATTGAAGACGGTTTTGAGAAGTAGCAAGAGGGTTCTACCAATCTTCTATTCTCTGATTCCCCGAACCAGGCGAGAAGAGAATCTCATTGGTCGCATCGTCAAAGGGACAAAGTGGTCACGCGCTGACCAGACTCCTATCGGCACACTTCTCCAGAATCTCTGAGGAGATCTACTTGTAATCTTTTTAAGAATACTTGTAATTTAGCTCCTCAACTCTTTTTATTGTAAGTTTTCCCCTTTGCAAATCAATGAAAAACAAGATGGCGACTCCGCTGGGGAAGAAATTCTCCACTGCCGAGAATCAAGTGTCGCAATGCGACGAACAGACCTTCGGGTCTAACTCTGAATTTAGAAAAGCCGGTGCAGCCAGAGCCTTTCTGGCTAAGTCTTCAAGGAAAGTCTCTGCGGAGACAGAAAAGGTTCTCTGCGAACCTACTGCGGTTCTCTGACGCAATAAGGAAGCACGCCCGCAGTCTAAGTCCTTCACTTTCGAGAATCTGGTCGTTCAATTCGGCCAAGGAAGATTTGAAGAAGTCCTCTCTGGGGGTGACCCAATGCTTCGAGCACGGAAGCATAGGAAGGTCTCCACGACTAAGGTTTCGGAACAGAAACCAGAAGCAGAATTCTGCCAACACCCTCCAGCCTCGCGTGTGGCTAATCAGGTCCCTTACGAACCTAAGTATCTTCTGCCAAAGCGGATGTGTAGGCCTAAACAGAAGTCTCTGGCCGAAGCTTCAGGCGTAGCTACGCCAAAACCGTGCCTTTCTCGCAAAGAAAAAGGCAAGAGGCCTCTCTGCTCCAGTAATGCTACCAACCATGAAGTCACGACGGCAATCATACCGTCGCCCAATTCAAGAGCAGCAATGCATTGTGCCAGCCTCGTTCATACGAGCGAAGCTACTGTACCTCAGCGTGCTCACCGGGTTCATCCCCTTCGCAGCAGCATAGCGGGTAAAGCACCACAGCGTGCTTCGCTTTCTAGTGCGTCAAGCACTAAGTTCGCGCCTATTGGCGAAGCTAGAACTCAAGCACTACTCAGTGCTAATCCTTTCTGTAGGGATAAAAGGAACAAGACATTCTCCTATGCGCTATCCAAAGGAGCTTCTGCACCAGATCGTTTAGGCCATACTTGGCCTGACTTACGGGAATTATTGACAAATAAACAAACCTCTTCTTCCTGTTGTCAACAAGTGGGATGTCAGTTGGTGACAGTCCACTCGGTCCATTGCTGGCTGGGACCAATCCCCGCCACTCCTCCAGGACGACGATCAGTTTTGATCGATTATCGGTATGTGCCCCGGTGAAACATCATAAAAGGAGCATCTCGCGAGATCTACCCTCTACATCTGTCAACATGACCGGAAGAGGACGAGAGTTACGCAGGGAAAGACAAGCGTCCGACGACACTCCCTACGGCTCCCCAGATCCAGATTACAGCCCAGGCTTACGAGAAGTCTTGGTGCATGAAGAAGGTGTTTTCCGGAACACCAGATCTAGGGTGGCGATACCCTACAATTATGAACAACCTTCCTCCTCGACGGCCCTATCCTCGTCACAGCCCACGAGATCACCCCAACCATCGGATGAAGAAGATAAAGACAGTGGGTATGCCTCTTCAGCGACAGTTAGCTCAGTGCGAACAGACAGAGCATCAGTCAACATGGCTGATAATGTTAACGACGACCTCCGTCGGCGTTTGGAAGCTCAGGAGCAAACTTTCAAGACCCAGCAAGAAGCTCTGGACAACATTCAACAGATGCTCGCTCAACTCCTCAGTAACCGGAATAACAATGATGCCGGGAGCGATCACGATTAGGAGGAACATTTCAGCAATGAGCAGCCAAAGACGGAGAAATCCAAAGAGGGTTCTTCCTTAGACGCCGAAGTCCTTAAAGGCCTCCAAGCTCAAATCACATCCCTACCTCAGAGGGATGAATTAAAGAAAGTGGGGGCAGTCCGTCCTTACCCATTGGAGTGGGATTCGGTGCCATATCCACCGAAGTTCAAACCACCAACGCTGCATACGTATGATGGTAAGAGTTCACAAAATCAGCACATCTACTACTTCCGGTCTCCGACTGGTAATGTTATAAGCAACGACGCCATCATGGCTAGGCTGTTCATTGGCACCTTAAAGGGGGTGGCATTTGACTGGTTCCGAAGTCTCCCTCCGAGCTCTATCAATTCCTGGATTGACCTGGAAACCCGGTTCCTCTCTCATTTCTATGAGGACGATACCGAAGTGACCATGGACAAGCTCCTCTCCACCATACAGAAGAAGGGCGAATCTGTCCGTGACTATATTGAACGGTTCAGGAACTTATCCTTGATGTGCCCAGCAGGGATGCCACTACCCATGCTCTTACAGACATGTAGGCACAACTTCCTGGACCAAGTAGAAGTTCGCATGGGGGCTGTCAAAGCCCACACTTGGAAAGAATTGGTCGAACAAGCTGAGATAGCTGAAAAGTCAGCTAAAAAGTTCGAACCATCCACCCCCAAAGGCAAATGGGGTATGAACAGTAAAGGACGTAGCGACCTACCGCAGTCTTCTCAAGCCAAAGGGAAAGAGACTATGTCCGTAGAATTGTCCGGGGACGTGCAGTCGAAAGCCAAGAAGAGCGGCTTCAATAATCAGGAGTCTAAATTTCCTCCAAAACAATACTCCTTCAGAGACGATCAAGTGGTCACGATATTCCACCTGCTCCACAAAGGGAATAAAATGAAGCTGCCAGATGCTCGGCGTCCCAATGAGATAGGACGCACAAACGACCCCAAATACTGTCTCTATCACAGGATGATTCACCATCCTACCGACAAGTGCTATGTCCTCAAAGATAGAATTCAAGCCTTGGTTGACGCCGGAGTCCTGACACTAAAGTCAGAGCAGAAGAAAGTCACTGCCAATATGGTGACCCTCGAGTTCGGCAAAACTCCAAAGGTCACGGTTCCTGACGGGACTTATTCATCCCTGTGCCACGGTTGGAAGTCAAGCATCCTCCAGCTAAAACTCAAGATAATAAGGGTCTTGTTCCCTTAACATTGGAGACAGGGGAAGTCATGTGGATACACCCAGACCTTGTCCAAGACGTACATTGGGATTCAAAGAAGCCCAAGTCAAAGGGGAGCAAATCTTGCAATGTCATCTCCATCCTGCCGGACGACGGCAATCTTACGTCAGCTTCCCTCACTGATTCAGAAGGAGAAAAGCATGCTTGCACAACGCAGGCCGACCTATCTCAATAGACGGGCACCCGATCTGGAAAATCATACTTAAGGCTGTATGAGAAGTCTACTGACGAGATACAACAGCAAACGACGTCAGTACAAATACCAGCATCCGCTCCAGTTCCAACCAAGGGAAAAGAAAAGCCTAAAGAAGTCCGGTTCGACCATGTCCTGAAGCAGCCTTCAGGCCCAGGACTTGATACGCCCTTTCATTTTGACATATTGGCCCAGCTGGCCAATATCCCAGCTCGTATTACAATACACGAGCTCCTTCGTCTCTCAAAAGAGACAAGAGAAGCGCTCAGAGATGCGCTGGCTGATTCAGAATCATTCCTGACATATATGCCAGAGATCCCTAAAGATGGCGCTCAGTCTTCTTGCCCTGAATGCTATCATGTACAATCAAAGGTGCCCGCTATTACCTTTACAGCAGAGGATAAGTTGGCAGATGTTCTTCGATGGAGCATCGCGAATGGGCCCTAAAGGCAAGATTATTGTCAGAGTGGGGGTTGTGTTTATCTCCCCACAGAATCATGTCCTTCCAGAGCATTTTTTCTGACAGAATCGTGCTCCAACAATGTAGCAGAATATAATGCCCTGCTCATTGGTCTTCAGCTTGCCCATGGAATGGGGGTACGCTACCTTGAAGCCTACGGCGATTCAAAACTGATCATCAATCAGGTTAAAGGCGAATATGAAGTTCGCCACGAGGATTTGGTGCCTTATTACCACACAGCCATCGAATTGGCTAACCTATTTGAAGGTTTCTACATCGGGCATGTGTCTCGATCTCAGAATACCAAGGCGGACGCTTTTGCTGCATTAGCAACAACATTAGCCTTACCAGCCACACCGAGTATCACCTCATAGTCGCAACTCGACATCTTGTATGCTCTAAGCATATGCTAAGAACCCGACAAGTCCATAATCTCTCCGCGGATTTTGAGCCGAGAGATTGGCGATTTCCTCTCATCGACTATGCCTTACATGGTCTGCTGCCAGACGATCCTAAAGAAGCGGCATCTATCAGACGAAGGTCTCTCCGTTTCTACTACGATCCAACTCTGAAGACACTTTACCGTCGTTCATATGACGGTGTCCTCCTCCGTTGCCTGTCCAATTCAGAGGCACAGGAAGTGCTTAAAGAAGCACACGACGGCATTTGTGGAGCTCACCAACCAGGTCCAAAGCTCAAGGACAGGTTGCATAGGCTTGGATATTATTGGCCAACCATGATAGCCGATGCCATCCAATACGCACGAAGGTGTAAAGCATGCAAGATTCATGCGGATTTCATACACCAGCCTTCGGAGTTGCTCCACGCGACTGTTGCTTCATGGCCATTTGAAGCATGGGGAATAGATGTCGTAGGGCCAATCAGCCCCTCTTCGACAAGAGGTCACCGGTTTATCCTGGCTATAACCGATTACTTTTTAAAGTGGGCGGAGGCTATGCCATTGGCTGAAGTCAAAGCCTCTAATGTGGTTAATTTCATCAAACACCATGTCATCCATCAATTTGGTGTCCCTAGGCAGATCATCCACGATAACGGTCCCCAATTCATAAGCCAAGTATTCTATCGGTTCTGCGATAAATACCGAATTCAGAATGTGGCTTCAACTGCCTATAATCCCGCCGCTAATGGCTTGGCGGAAGCGTTCAGCAAAACGATCATCAAGCTACTAAAGAAGTTCGTCTCCTCGAACAAGCGAGATTGGGACGAAAAGCTTGGCGAATGTCTTTGGGCCTACCGAACCACGGTTCGGACTCCGACAAGCAATGCGCCTTTTTCCCTGGTGTACGGGTGTGAAGTAGTCATACCTTTGAAAATCCAGATGCCGTCATTGCGAGTCGCTCTAATGACTAAGATCACATCAGAGGACAATGATCGATTGCGTCTTCAAGAGCTCGAAGCCCTAGATGAGAAGCGGCTACAAGCTCAGCAACACATCGAGTTGTATCAAGCTCGAATTTCAAAAGCCTTCAATAAGAAGGTCAAACATAGGGTCTTCCAGAAAGGAGACCTGATTTTAGCCGTCAGACGACCGAGGATTATGACGCATAAGACCAAAGGCAAATTTCAGCCTAAATGAGAAGGACCGTTTGTCATAGAAATAGTCTATTCAAACGGAGCATACCGCCTTATGACTTCAGATGGCGACCTACTCATGATGCCGGTCAATGGCAAGTTCTTAAAGAAGTATTATCCTTAATCAAGGATCCTTCTCATGATCAAGTTAACATTACACCTCTGATCAAGACCTTCGTGTTCAAAGTACACACAAAGAGAGCCTTTCTCTTCCTCCAAGCGAGATCATACAACCATAAACCATTAGGAACCTGGCCATACACTGGTTGTCTTAAAGGAGAATCAAGGTTACACATACGTTAACCAGATGATCCAACATCCTTAACGATTAAGGATGGAGGAAAATGTTGGCCTTTAAGCCCAACATAAATCCTCGACAACTCATCATGCTGAGGGGAATAGCATGGTTAGCCCAATTCAAAGCGTATCAAACCCGTTGACAGCTGGGGATTTGCTAAAAATCCTAAGGGACCAGTTCCCATTTGATTCCCTCTCCAAAATCACTTACCAATTCTCATCCATAGAATGGTAAGACCACATATGCATTTCGCTGTTACATTAACATTAAACCTATGACAGTGATTCCCTCGTTTTTCCCCGCGAAAACGTGACCTCCAAAATCACTTACCAATTCTCATCCATAGAATGGTAAGACCACATTTGCATTTCGCTGTTACGTTAACATTAAACCTATGACAGTGATTCCCTCGTTTCTCCCCGTGAAAACGAGACTTGTCCCAAACTCCATTACAACCTTGAGCTTGGTGGCGTCTCATTCGGTTATGTCATTGCAAACTCTGAACCAGCAGACAGCCAAGTCTTAATTTCGAGCTTGTTGATATTTACAAAAGACAAGTCTCAACCCCGAGCCCTGTTGACATTTACAAAAGACAGGTCTCGATACTTGTTGACATTTACAAAAGACAAGTATCACCAACCTTGAGCTTGGTGGCGTCTCATTCGGTTATGTCATTGCGACCTCTGAACCAGCAGACAGCCAAGTCTCAATTTCGAGCTTGTTGACATTTACAAAAGACAAGTCTCAATTCCGAGCCCTGTTGATATTTACAAAAGACAGGTCTCGATACTTGTTGACATTTACAAAAGACAAGTATCACCAATCTTGAGCTTGGTGGCGTCTCAATCGGTTATATCATTGCGACCTCTGAACTAGCAGACAGCCAAGTCTCAATTTCGAGCTTGTTGACATTTACAAAAGACAAGTCTCAACCCTGAGCCCTGTTGACATTTACAAAAGACAGGTCTTGATACTTGTTGACATTTACAAAAGACAAGTATCACCAACCTTGAGCTTGGTGGCGTCTCATTCGGTTATGTCATTGTGACCTCTGAACCAGCAGACAGCCAAGTCTCAAATTCGAGCTTGTTGACATTTACAAAAGACAAGTCTCAATTCTGAGCCCTGTTGACATTTACAAAAGACAGGTCTCGATACTTGTTGACATTTACAAAAGACAAGTATCACCAACCTTGAGCTTGGTGGTGTCTCATTCAGTTATGTCATTGCGACCTCTGAACCAGCAGACAGCCAAGTCTCAATTTCGAGCTTGTTGACATTTACAAAAGACAAGTCTCAACCTTGAGCCTGTTTACATTTACAAAAGACAGGTCTTGATACTTGTTGACATTTACAAAAGACAAGTATCACCAACCTTGAAGCTTGGTGGCTCCTCAACCAGTTATGTCATCGCGATCTCTGAACTGACAGACTGCCAAGTCTCAGCATTCAATCCAGCAAAGGACTATTCTCTCAAATGGCACCAATATAATTTGGAACCGACAATTCAGAAAGTGGAACAATTTGGGGATTCGACAGGGAGTCAAAACAAAAATTATTATTTTCATTGATTCCAAAAGGATGGGATACATGGAGGCACATATATTACGACCTACGGGCGTACATTATAAGATCTGATCCGCTCTTCAAGGGAAGCCAGACTCGCCCTCCTATCATTAGCAGCCCGGACAAGCGCCTGCGACCTCAGCTTAGCCTCATTAAAGTTCGTCGCCTAGGTTAAACGAGCTTCGACCTCAACCAAGGTTGCCCTCTGAGCTAACTCCTGCCGTGATAGTTCGTCACTCTGGGCCTTAAGCTGCTCAAGCCGCGCAGTTTCTTCAAGACGCACTGGTTCAGCCTGGATAAAAGAAGATTTCCCTTTCTGATCATCTCCTTGGCCTTCTCGATTTTGTCTTCAGCATCAAGAAGAGCACTGTTAGAAGCATCTATGGCGTCCCCAAGCTCTACTTGCCTTGTCTCCAAGGATTTCAAGTCAGAAGAAATAGCCTTAGCAACCTCCTGAGCAACAAGACGGGCTTCATGCATTTGAGCGATAAGATGCGCAAGCTACTCACTAACCGAAGACTCCAGGTCTGAGCGGCTCAGACGGCGCCATTTCTCTACGTCCCTCTCAAATTGATCTACCAGGAGTTCCAAGGCAGTGGCCTGGTGACACCCTTCAAGGTCCCGAATACTTTCAATACTGCGGGAGAGGATCACCTTTAACGTTGAGAACGACATAGTCGAACCTTTCAAGACCAGATCGATGGATCGCCCTAAGCAAAAGCTATCGACTATGTCACCTATAAAATTATTTTCAATCTCAGCCACTTCTGGTAGACGGACAACCTCAGGAAAATCCACCAGCCTAGTTGACACTACTGTGGAAGGAACGGCGGGAACACTGGCTGCAGCAGCACGACAGGTCATCAATGATCTCGGCGGAGTCTTCATTGAAATCAGTACACTAGCCACCGCTGAGGTAGGACTAGTGACCATCTCCTGAACAGCAGGCTCAACCACCAGGGTTGGGGAAGTAGGGCTTGTAATCACTCTCAGCTCCGCACTTGGCATAACTGACAGCACCTCACTCGTTGATATAGTTGGGAGTGAGGACACCTCCGGGACTACCACCCCTTCAACCTCTGTTCCTTCGGCTAGCTCAGGCCGATATGGGGGTAGGTCACCATACAGCGCGTCCAACACAGCAGCATCTGCCGCGGTCGAAGTGCTCAGGTCACCCCTGGACCCCTCGGGAAGATCGGTTGGCTCCCTTGAAGCTGATGCACCCAGAGGCGGAACACCTGCAACAAAATTGTGTTTAGGCAGGACACAACAAATGGTAAAAGTCAAAAAGCCAAAGCAGTACCAAAAGATGATGTCGCCTCAATCGTCTTGGCGGCCAACCAGCTCTTCAGGCTACAAGAAGTTCCCTTACTATTTTCGTGCATGCTGAAGCAAATGTACAAATGGCACATTAACTCCTGGTAAGTTTCGAACAAGGCAGACTCCTGCTTCTTCAGAAGAGCTAATTCTGCCTCGCACGGGAGGTATTCTTCATAAGGAAGAGACCCAAAAGGCAGAGCAGAGACTTCCCACATCTCATGCAAGGCCATACCCAATTCGCCAACAGGGGTGAAGAAGGTCCCTGAAACTGGGCAATACAATTCAAAGATGGCGTAGAAGCACGCCACGTTCATCTCAATACCGTAGCAGGTCGCCCTGACGGCCTCATAGAGGTTGAGCCTCTCCAAATCCTCATCGAAATGAGCGAGGATGTATACAGTTAAATCCCTCCACCATGCCTTCGGAGGGTGAATCCAGCCTGGAGTCCTGAAGTCAGTGGCTGGGTAGTTCCCATTGACCTTGCAGAATTGGTTGCCAAAGGTCAGCGCCACTGCAGGATTTTCTCCCACTGGGATCTCTCGCGACACATTCCCAAGATGTAGACCCATTATTCAACTAGGAGGCCCCGCTCTTGCATAACCAGGAGACTGAAGCATCAATTTTCCTATGTGGACAGAGTCAGTACTCCGGCTCACTTCCCACGACATCTTCCGAGCCTGCGTCACGCACTGGAAGGAAGACAAAGAAAAATGTCGCTTGTTGGACGGAAGGTAGAACTTCTCACCATTTAACTGGAAAATTTACTGCCCTTCCCTGCCAGTAGTTGGTGATCAGGGTTTGGTGCGGCATCCCCGAACATGAAATCGGGCTTCCTATAAGTTCGACGGTTGATATCTTCAAGGGGAGCCGTAGTCAAAATACTCCTCGTGGTGTATTGATCACCACCATAAATAAGCGTGTCTCGGACGAGAGAGCTCCCCTCACTAAACAGAGAAGCTTGCCCTTGAAATTGCAGGCTGATATTACCGTCCAATCCCCTGGTCATCCCGAATAAGCTGTTCAGAGGACCAGGAGTGTAGTGCACTGCAGAAGCAAAGAAGAATCATGATTAGTTCATCAGCAGAGGCGAACACAAAGACACAAGTTTCACCAAGGCATAACTTCGCCCTTTGAGCGAAGCTAGCAAGGCAATAGCTTCAACAAAGCTTAGCCTCATAGTCAAGTCCGTATTTCGCAGGAATGTCCAAGTGTCAGCTTCGCTTCGAAAAGCTTGAGCAGAAGGCGGCACAGCCCTGAGGACTAACTTCGTCAAAAGGGCATTATGGTCAAAAATTATCATTAGTCCTTTGCGGCCGTGATTGAGGGGACAGACCCATATCCTGTTGTTCAAACAGGATGAAGGCAGTCTAAGAGATAGCTTCGCCTAGAAGCTTAAAGAAGAACTCTTCAGTTCTTGAATTCCCGTTCGAGAAAATAAGGGAAAGTAGGGAAATGGGTTCCCTAACAATATCAGATCGTGCTCGATCATTTTGGATTCATCCAAAGATAGCCAAACATCGGCTTTAAAAGAGAGACGGCAGTCTCTAATCGAAAGGGAAAGATCCCTACCGGCGATTGGTCGTTCGATGATCGGAGGAGGAGAAGGACCCTCCGCTGCAGAAGTTGCCACTTCTTTTCCCGCTCGTCTCTTGGGCGCCATTGAAGAACTATGAAAGTTCTTGAATTCTTGAATAAGAAGGAAAGAAGAAGAAAAAAGAGTCAAAGTTCTCTGAAATTTCTTTTAAAAGAGAAGTGATCTGCTCTTTCTCAGCCCAATCGGACTTTTATAGGCCAATGAGCGCCTGAAACGATACCTTGTAAACAGTACAGGCTGTCGTTTCAAATTAATTTGAAACGGCGCCTAAAGCGCCTTCCCGAGAAGCGCTGATTCAGCCACTAAGGATTAACCTCGCCATGAGTCAAAGTGCGGACTTCGCACAAGTTCATCAAGAACTTCGCCAAAAGGGTTGCCTTAGCCCGCTAAAGGCACAGTTCGCCGACATGCCAGTTTCGCGCGAAGCTCATTCAAAAAGGACCCTGTCCTAAACTCCGCACGAAGTTCAGCCCCGTTATAGCCAAATTCTCAATGAAGGCAGGCAAAAATCAAATGAGCAGAAAATAAACTTTCATTGATTTAAGAGGAAAGGTACATTGATACTACATCAAGGTTGTGTTTCGTACAACAGATTCAGTTGCTCAGCAGGATCATTTGCGCAAAAGGCATACAAGTGGTTTTATCCGCTTTCAAGCCAGACTAACTGGACACGAAAGGCCTTCCTCCTGCACAAGGCCATAATCCTTCACATAATGATAGAAAGTGCCACCAGAACAGATGGTGCCACCAGGACAGGGCCGTGATCTTTCGCATAATGACAGGTTTTGCCATCAGAAAGCCGGACCGTCTTTGGTCAAAACTGGCGAAAGACTGATCGCCACCAGCAGGTTGGATCTTCTTTGATGAAAATTGGCAATGGGAAGATCCGCGACCTTACAGGTGACGTCCGCTTTCCCGAAGTGGATCATCTCAGATAAGCGGCTACCAGCTTCGCCTCAAAAGGAATCATCTCGGATAAGCGACTGCCAACAGCCTCTGGGACACGCATCAGCTGCCCCAGTTTGTTACTCCTGCTTAAGAGTAAAATTTTAACTGGAAAAGCAAGAGGAAATTTCTTGGTTTCTTTCATCAAGTCACAAGATTGGCGAACATAGCTCACTGCAATGCAAATCAGAACAGATTAGCAGTTACACACGGGAGAAGCTGCAAAAACACTAAGTCAGATTCTTGGGGCGAAGCAATCCGATTTCAGTTAAAGCAGAGGATAAGCCTCGCTTGCACAGCAGTGATGGGCTAGCTCAGCAAACGCCAAGTCCTAGCCTCGCCTATATGGCTAAGCCAGACTGATCCTGGGAGACACAGTCTTAGCCCCACCTATATGGCAAGACTGGCTCGACCTTGAAGAAATTAAGTCCCAAGTTCTGCCTGTGCAGCGGACTTAACATGCAGTGATCTCTCTCCGATCAAGTCAAGATGATAGCTTCGCTGGAAAGCTATGCTGAAATCCTTAACATGCAAGCAGCCAATTGCAAAATGAAGAACAAGCGAAACTAATCCCTGAAGCAGCTGTTAAAGCTAAAATAAGGGAGATGAATTCCCTAAAGTTGGTGAAGTATTTGAATGATCAAGACTTACCGGTCCTGGCCGGATAATGACCAGAGTGGGTATTCCCACTAATTCAGAGATCTGAGTATCTCTCTCTCAACCAAGAGAAGAGAATAAGAGCAGATTACTTCTCTTCAGAGGACCTCCAGTGTCCTATTTATAGGCCCCATGGCCTGAGCGCTGCCGCCTCAAGCGTGGAAGTACGAGCGCATTTAAGGCATTTATTGCGCCTTGAGAAAAGGGACGGTTTTCCTTGGAAACACACGAAGGAAGAATATCTCCCTCGATCAATGTGAGAGAAGTAATCCTTCTTGTAACCGGCCCACAGCAGTTGGCCTCGGGAAAGAAACAGATATTCCAGAGCGAACTTATTCCGGGAAGCTCAAACGCGAAGTCACCCAGATGCGAGTCTACATGATTCCTCGGTGAATCTACATCCTAAAGCAGGATTTAAAGCGAAGCTGAACTCAACCATCATGGCGACGTTCATACTCCACACACCACTAATCAAAGCAGTTCAAAGTATTTCAAAGTCTGAGCCATTGCAGACTTCTGAAAACTTTGAAGGGGGTCTTGTTGACACTTAAAAAAGACAAGATTCTTATTGGTCCGAACAATGTCTAAACTTGTTGACATTTACAAAAGAAAAGTGACAGACGAGCTGAAGACCAGTTTTCACCCATCTCCGAGGGACAAGGAAGCAACTTGGACTCCACTGATCCAGCAAGCAGACAGTGAACCCGGATTGTTTCTGAACAGACCTCAGCAGGTCTAAGATGCTAGCACTTAGTATTACATGAGCCCAAAGGGATAGCCTCGCCTGAGAGGCTAAGATCATCCAACTTCGCCTTGAAGCCATTCAAAACTCCGCCAGGGAGCTAACTTATAGCTTCGCCTAAACTGCTAGAGCGCAACTCCGCAGAGAGAGTTAACTTCGCCTGAAGCCACATGCAACTGCGCAAAAAGGGTATACGGTAGCTTCGCAACAGACGACATCTAGCTCCGCTGAAGAGCTTTCTTCTGACTTCGCCAGATACTGCTTCCAGCTCCGCTGTGAGTTTAAAGCGGGCATCGCCGCTGCGGTCTGCTATGGTCAACCTTTGACCAATCAAATCTCCAGATTAGATCAAATCTAATCAGGATCAAGATCAAATCCAATCAAGATCAAATCTGAGATCAAATTTGGCAGTTGATTGCCACAATCTCTTGACTCTTCTAAAACGAGTAAGAAGATCAGGGGAAATCTAAGGGACGGTTATACCCTTGCTCTCCCTATAAATAGCCCGCCAGGGGCACAAGGAGGGAGGACTTCTTCGAAGAGCTTTCTGAGATGATACGCAAGAGAGAGGACTCCACAAGCAGAGGCTTCTTCACGATGCACCGTGCACTCTTGAATTCAGAGACTTTTAGAGAATTGCTTCTCTATTCAGGGTGCTGATACCCTAATACCTTCTTCTCAAGGAATCTCTGGAACCAGGCGAGAAGGAATTTCTAATTGAAGGCGGTTTTGAGAAGTAGCAAGAGGGTTCTACCAACCTTCTGTTCTCTGATTCCCCGAACCAGGCGAGAAGGAAATCTCATCGCTCGCATCGTCAAAGGGACAAAGTAGTCGCGCGCTGACCAGACTCCTATCGGCACACTTCTCCAGAATCTTTGAGGAGATCTACTTGTAATCTTTTTAAGAATACTTGTAATTTAGCTCCTCAACTCTTTTTATTGTAAGTTTTCTCCTTTGCAAATCAATGGAAAACAAATATATCAATGGATAGCTCAAGTATTGTGTGAGAAAATAAGGATTGAAATGGTGGAGGAAAACTCAAGAAAATCACTTTGAAAACACTCTTGATAAACTCCCCTTTTGATTGAAAATATTTGGCTCTAATATAAGTGGAGAAAACCTCTTGAAAGAGTAGGTAAAACTGGTGTAAAAATCCACTTAAAATCTTGTTGAAAACAGCCCCCAAATGTCCCAATTTATAGAGCTAGAAAAACTAGCCGTTGGAGCCAGATTGGCCTGTCGGTCGACCGCCCGGTCGACCGGCCAACGGTCAGATTTTTGACCGTTGAGCCAGCGATCGACCGGCCGGTCGACCGTGGCCAGGATACAGAGAGCTCAGCTCTCTGCCGGTCGACCGCCCGGTCGACCAGGGCACTTTCCAGAGAGCAGCTGCTCTCTGGCGGTCGACTGTGCGGTCGACCGGCCCATCCTGGGCACATCTGTGCACATCGGTCGACCGCTCCCGTCGACCGGCTCTTGGTCCGGTCGACCGGTCGGTCGACCGCCAGAGCCTGGCAGGCTAAATTTAGGGATTAAAAGTGTTGGCTTTTTGGCTTAAATAAATCCCAAAAATTCACGAAAAATCTACAAAAATAGTTTTAACATTATACTTTGATAATCAAACATGCTTGAACAAAATCAAGACATGTTACAAACAATTTGAACTATTTTTGTAACTTAGAAATTTTAGCTAAAAACGAAAACTGTATTTTTCCAAAATTGATTTTTCCAAAACTTCTCCAAATACAAAAACAAGATATTTTAAACACTTTTAAAGCATAGAGTGTATGGATATGATCCACTACACATACATGGTGAAATATCTATGTTTTTGACATTAAGCACTTAAATTTGGTTTTGATTAAAGCATATAAACTTTGAATTCCAAAAACCAAACCGGTATTTTTCTAAAAGAAAACTCTTTTTGTATTTTTCCAAAATAAAATTCTTTTATGAAAACTTATCTAAATCAAGAGTGTGTGTGTGTAATATATACTTGAGCAATCCACCAACTATTCTATCATTTACATTTTATCTAAAAACAAAATCTTATAAAAATAAACCTAGACACAAGTCTTCATCTTGAAGTCTTCACTTGAAGTCTTCTTCTCCGTCTTGACTTGGTCCAAACACGATCCATAGAGCTAGACTCCTCTTGAGTACTTGATGTAGTCTTGATGCACAAGCTCTTGAATCAAACCGTGCTAGCTCCTAAACTTGACTTTAAATCCTTTGTTGAAGCTACACACCTACTAAGATCTTGATCACAAATCTGAAACTAAATAAACACAAGATCATTAGTACTATAACTACATGAGTTGATCATCATCAAAAACTAGAGTGATGGCCTTTGGGCCAACAAAATATAGCATGGCAAGTACTGTTGTCAGATATCATATGTCAAATATAGCATGGCAAGTACCAGTATCGGGTATCATATGTCAAATATACCACGGCAAGTACCAGTGTCAGATATCATGGGTCAAATATAGCATGGCAAGTACCGGTGACAGGAATCATGTGTCAAATATGTAAGTACACCTAGAGGGGGTGAATAGCTGTACCGCTAATCTAATGAACTAAATGCGAAAATTAAAACTAATTTGCAACAACACTTAGTGCAACAACCGAGTGTAGCCGAATTCCCCGTGAAGGGCTCTGGACTAACTCCTCTTGATTCTTCTGAATAAGAGTTGAGGCGCTATATGAAGCTCTCGTGGTTAAGCACAAGTGAGGCACACAAGCAAACACAACCAAGCATATAGGAATAAGCGATATGAATCAATGCAAGGCACAACACAAGCATATAAGATATGACAATATGAATGATGCAATGCACAAAGGTAAAGAGAGAGAGAGAAAGAGTCAATGGATCAAACGCAAACAACAAGATGTGTTTTGAGGTTCGAGCACCGAGCTCTACGTCCCCGCCTTCACCGAGAAGGATTTCTAATCCACTAGGAGTACCGAACTCCTCTCTCAACCAATACAACCTCCACCGAGACAATACAACCACAATCCACCTCTACCGAAGAGGGATACAAACCAACACCAACTCCACCTCACCAAGAGGGAGTAAACCAACACCTCAACCTCTACCAAAGAGGGAGCACACCACAAACTCAACTTCTACCAAAGAGGGAGCAAATCACCACTCCAATCAACCTCTACCAAAGAGGTGTTGGCCCAAGGTTACAATCACCCGTTTTAGTGTGTTTTGATGATGACAAAACATATATAGTTATTTGTACTAATCATGTTTGTTGTTTGAGTGTGTTTCAGGGTTCTAATGAAACTAGAAATTTTCTCCCTTAAAAGAAGGAGTTTTGACTCAAGTCACCTCAATTCGGACTCAAGTATCAAGCTTGCAAGATCATATGGAGAAGCCCACTTGAAGAACTTGTAGTCCTTTAGAACCAATGTAAGAAATAGTTTGTTAAAGTTTGAGTTTTGAAAAATTGGCTCTAGGATACACACACACACAAGTACACCAAGAAAATCCTTAAGTTTTTAAAGTTTTAAAAAGAGAAGAAAAGTTTTAAGCTCTCCATTTTTTCCATTCATTCTTGAGCTTTTTTTCAGTTGTGTTTTCTAGCAAAGACCATTCTACAACTGAGTTTTCCTCACTACACTTCTTAGAGCCAAAAATTCCAATCCTCATTCTATAAGGAGTTATAAAAGAGAAGTGTTGTAAAGAGTTTGTGATCATTATTGTGATCACTTGGTTACTTGTTCTTCTTGTTCCTCTTGTGGAGATACCTCTTTGGTAGAGGCTTGTAAGTGGTGGAGTTCGGTACTCCGGTCTTCGGTAGACCATTGTAAAGTCCTCGGTGGATAGTGGAAACCCTTCACGGAGGTGAAGGCGGGGAGTAGATCGGTGGCTCGAACCTCGAATCAAATACTTGTGTTTGTGATTGCCTTCTTGCTCTTGCTCTCTATTTCGCTTTACTCTCTATTGCTCCTTATTACTTGTTTGTGATATTTGTGATATATCTTGTGTGCACTTCACCATTGCATTCATTCCTTGCTATTGTCGATCAATTCTCATACAACAAGATTGCATTGCACACCTCTAACTCATATCCAGAGGAATCAGGAGGAAGGAGTTCAGAACCCTTCACCGGGTATTCGGCTCTTAGTCTTGTTTTGAGAGATTGTTGAATCATTCATCCATCTTAGTTTTGAAAAGTTTATTAGATTAGTAATTACACCTATTCACCCCCCTCTAAGTGTTTTTCAATTGGTATCAGAGCATAGGTCTCTAGGCTCTTGGCTTAACAACCTTAGAGAGATCTTATTTTTGCTAATCATTTCATTCATTTCCACTTAGTAAAAATGGCCGATGGAATTAAGACCCCTCCTAAGTTTGATGGACTTAACTTTCCCATATGGAAGGTTAAGATGACCGTTTTCTTGCAATCTCTAGGAAGTCGAGTTGCAAAGGCCGTGACCAAACCCTTAGTGCACCCCCCGGTGATGAATCCACTTGGTCCGAAATTGAGACTAAGGAATTGATGCCAATGCTAGGGCTCATTATGCACTCCTTCAAGCCCTTAATGATGATGATATAGCTAGAGTTATTCATTGCAAGTCCGCATATGAAATTTGGACACATTTGCTAGTTACACATGAGGGGACTTCACAAGTGAAGAGGGCTAAAATAGACCTTCTTCGGTCCCAATATGAGAACTTTTGCATGCAAGAGAATGAAACCATAAATGATATGGTTACAAGATTTACAAAGATCACTAATGGACTTTCTTCTCTAGGTGATGCTATCGACAACGACCAAAGAGTAAGAAAGATCATCCGGGCTCTTCCTCCTTCATGGGAAGTAAAAGTAACTACCTTGAAGGAACTCAATGACAAGGAGGAGATGGAGCTAATTGGTCTCATTGGGAACCTCAAAACCCATGAGATGGAGAGAAAAGCTAGGGAGGACATGGCTCCTTCCAAGAAGAAAACAATTGCCTTCAAGAGTCAATCCTCATACTCCGACGAAGACAAAGAAGAAGAAGATGACGAAGAGCTCTCACTTCTCGTTAAGAATGTCCGGAGGATGTATAACAAGGCTAAGTTTCAAGGAAGAAGGAGATGGCAAGGAGGCAAAGAAGAAAGAAAGATAATTTTCTTCAATTACCAAAGACCGGGTCACATTATTGCGGAGTGCCCGGATAAAGTGAAGCCCTCCACCTCAAAGAAGCCTTACAAGAAGAAAGCGTTGAAGGCTACATGGGATTCCGAGAGCGAATCCGAGGAGGAAGTTGACACCGCCAACATGTGCTTCATGGCTAATGAAGGCACAAGTAAGGTAACCCCAACACTTCTTTTGATTGTGAGCTTTCCATGGATGAGCTAGGAGAAGCATTTGTAGAACTCTCACATAACTATGATGTTCTTAAGAAAAAGTATTTAAATGTGAAAAAGGAAAATGAGTCTCTTAATCATCATGTTTTTACTCTTACTAAAGAAAAAGATGAATTATCTTCTACTTTGTTTCCACCCAAAAGATTTTGATAACTATAAGATTTCTTGCAAGGGTAAGTTTTCACAAGTTAATGAAAATGAGTTTTCCATGCTAAAAGAGAAAATTGATTCTTTAGGAGTTGTTTTGAAAAAGTGTGAATTTGACAAGAATAGGCTTGAGGCTATGTTTCCTAAGAAACAAGCCCCTAAGAAACAACCCCATGTTGTGCATGCTCATATTCATAAATCACAACCTTTACATCATGCCAAACCCCACAAACATGCTCACATTTCACACACACATCATGCATTCATGTATGGTAAAGTGTTTTCATGTTCATATTGTGGCCGTAAAGGTCACTTAGTTAAGTTTTATTATGATAGACTAAATGCATATCGTCATAATGTTTGGGTTCGAAATACTAACTTTCAAGGACCCAAGAGAATTTGGGTACCAAAGTCAATAAATTTGTTAAATGATGTAGGTACTTTCCAAGGCGCAACGATGTAAAGGATTGTGGTATCTTGATAGTGGTTGCTCAAGGCACATGACTTGAGATATCAACAACTTTGCAACCCTATCAAGATACCATGAAGGTGGCACCGTCACCTTCGGAGATGATGCCAAGGGTAAAATCATCGGTATTGGTAATGTTAAACTTGGTACATCCCCTTAATAGAAAATGTAGTTTTAGTTGATGGCCTCAAGCATAATCTCTTGAGTGTTAGTCAACTTTGTGATAAAGGTTTTGATGTAGTTTTTGATAATGTAGTTTGTAAAGTAATTGATAGAATTTCTAATATTTGTGTGTTTTTCGGTTTTCGTAAAAATAATGTTTATATGATTGATATGTCTAATATGTCTTGTAATATTACTTGTTTAAAAGCCCTCGATGATGACTCGTGGTTGTGGCATAGAAGATTAGGCCACATTTTTTTTGACCATATATCTAGGTTAAACACAAAGGAAATGGTAAAAGGTATTCCTTACTTGAATTTTGAAAAGGACCGGGTTTGTGACGCATGTCAACTTGGGAAACAAACCAAGTCTTCTTTCAAGTCAATCAAGGATATCATGACATCACGTCCCTTGGAGTTAATCCATATGGATTTATTTGGTCCTACTCAAACCAAAAGTCTAAGTGGGAATCGTTTTGCATTTATTTTGGTGATGACTTTTCACGTTTTACTTGGGTTTTCTTTTTGGAACATAAAAATCAAGCCTTTTCACATTTTCAAGCCTTTAAGAAAAGAGTTGAAAAGGAAAAAGATTCTTCAATTTTAAGAATAAGAAGTGATAGAGGAGGTGAGTTCATTAACCTACCCTTTATCACTTTTTGTGAAGAACAAGGAATTAAGCATGAACTATCTTGTCCTAGAACTCCACAACAAAATGGAGTAGTTGAACGGAAAAATAGAGCAATACAAGAGATGGCTAGGACAATGCTTAGTGAATATGGTCTACCACACTATTTGTGGGCCGAGGCCGTTAATACATCATGCTAAATATCAAATCGTGTTTTCTTATGTAAAAATACTTCTAAAACGTCTTTTGAGATCTATTTTTCAAGAAAACCTAATGTATCGTATTTTAAAGTTTTTGGATGCAAGTGCTTTGTTTTAAATACAAAAGATAACTTAGGAAAATTTGATGCTAAATCTTATGAAGCAATTTTTGTTGGCTATTCCAACACTAGTAAAGCCTATAGAGTTTTTAACAAGTCATCTTTAACTATTGAAGAGTCTATTCATGTGAAGTTTGAAGAATCTAACTTGTTTGTTAAGAATGTTGTAGAAATAGATTCTTTGGATGAAGGTTTGGAGAAAGTTACCTTGGAGGATTCACCTACCATTGGAGGCAAGCCAAAGGATGATGAAGGAAGTGAGCTAAAGTAGAAGAGGTTCAAGGAAATGAAATTCAAACAATTGAAGTAGAGCCTACTTAACAACTTCCAAAGGATTGGAGATACAATCCACATCATCCCAAGGACCTCGTTATAGGTGAAGTATCTAAAGGGGTAACCACTCGCTCTAAACTTCATGACTTTTGTGGGCACTATGCTTTTATTTCTCATGTTGAACCCAAGAACGTCCTCGAAGCCGAGGCCGATTCATATTGTAGCTAGCCATGCAACAGGAACTCAATCAATTTGAGCGCAACCAAGTTTGGCACCTTGTTCCTAGGCCCCACGATAGACCAACAATTGGTACTAAGTGGATCTTTAAGAACAAGTTGGATGAATCGGGTAACGTTATTAGGAATAAAGGTAGGTTAGTTGTCCAAGGTTACACTCAAATCGAAGGAATCAATTTTGAAGAAACCTTTGCACCCGTAGCACGGCTTGAAGCCATACGGATGATACTTGCATTTGCATTATATAAAGATTTTAAGTTGTTTCAAATGGATGTTAAAAGTGCTTTTCTAAATGGTTTTATTGAGGAGGAGGTGTATGTTGAACAACCCCCGGGTTTGTTGATCCTACACATCCAGATTTTGTTTTTAAACTTGACAAAGCTCTTTATGGTTTAAAACAAGCCCCTAGGGCTTGGTATGAAAGACTTTCTTCATTTCTAATTTCAAATGGTTTTAAGAAAGGTAAAATAGATACTACTTTATTTACAAAACATGTTGAAAATGATATTCTTATTGTGCAAATTTATGTGAATGATATCATTTTTGGTTCTACTAATGAATCTCTTTGCCAAGTTTTTGAATCATGCATGAAGGATGAATTCGAAATGTCTATGATGGGTGAGCTCAACTATTTCCTTGGTCTCCAAATTAAGCAAAGAAAGGATGAGATCTCCATCAATTAAGCCAAGTACACAAAAAAACTTATCAAGAGGTTCGGGCTTGAAGGAGCTAGAGTGAGCAAAACTCCCATGGCAGCAACCACAAAGCTTGACAAGGATGAACAAGGTAAAAGTGTAGACATTAAGCTTTATCGTAGCATGATTGGTAGTTTGTTGTATTTGACGGCTAGTAGGCCGGATATTATGTTTTGTGTTTGTCTTTGTGCTCGTTTTCAATCGTGTCCTAAAGAGTCTCATATAATTATGGTTAAACGCATAATTAGATACCTTAAGGGCACTATTGAAATGGGTTTGTGGTATCCGAAAATCGGGCAATTCTCAATGACGAGTTTTTCGGATGCCGACTATATGCGGGTTGTATGGTAGATAGGAAGAGTACAAGTGGAACATGTCAATTCCTTGGTAATTGTCTTGTATCTTGGTCTTCCAAAAAGCAAAATTCGGTAGCCCCATCAACCGCCGAGGCGGAGTATGTTGCAGCCGGAGCTTGTTGTGCACAAATTCTTTGGATGAAACATACTCTCCTTGACTATGATTTGCATTTTGATCATATTAAAATATTTTGTGATAATACTAGTACTATTCATATGACCAAGAATGCAAATCAACATAGTAAAACTAAGCACATTGACATTAGATATCACTTTCTTAGGGATCATTATGAGAAAGGTGATATTGATATTGATTATGTTTCTACCGATTTTCAACTTGCTGATATTTTTACAAAACCTCTAGACTATGCTAGATTTTCTTTTATTTGTGGTGAGTTGAATGTTTGTATTATGGATTCTTGAAGAAAACCGTTTTATCTTGTTTACCCCTTTTTGATGTATGACAAAAAGGGGGAGAAAAAGCTAGTTGTTTTGGTGCTTTGCCTCTTTAGTTTTTACTTGTGTTTCTACTTGTGTAGGTTTTATGTTTTTATGCTTTATGTATAGTTATTTCTTTTATACATAGCATAATTTGAGGGGGAGCTTCCAAGCTCCTTTCCCATTTGTTTTTAAATAACTTATATGTTTTGTCATCATCAAAAGGGGGAGATTGTTGGCCCAAGGTTACAATCACCCGTTTAGTGTATTTTGATGATCACAAAACATATATAGTTATTTGTATTAATCATGTTTGTTGTTTGAGTGTGTTTTAGGGTTCTAATGAAACTAGAAGTTTTCTCCCTTAAAAGAAGGAGTTTTGACTCAAGTCACCTCAATTCGGGCTCAAGTATCAAGCTTGCAAGATCATATGGAGAAGCCCACTTGAAGAACTTGTAGTCCTTTAGAACCAATGTAAGAAATAGTTTGTTAAAGTTTGAGTTTTGAAAAATTGGCTCTAGGATACACACACATATTTTTATACAAGTTTTCATGTTTAGCTTTTATCCTTAAGTTTCATCCCTTGGTATATATACATGACTCCAACTTTTTACAAAATGAATATCATGTTTAAATCATGTATGTATACTCTTTCTAGCATGATTTACAATACTTCAAAATATTTTACAAAAATTCCAAAGTTCTGTTTCTTGCTGATTTTCTGTCTCAGGCAAGACCAGCCGACCGGACCGGTCGACCGGAGCTTGTATCCAGGACGTGCACGCTTGTGCACGTCTGTCGGTCGGCCGACCGGTCGCCCGACCTGTAAACCCCAACTCTCTGTTAATTTCGGTCAGCCGGCCGGCCGACCGACAGTTAATATCTTTGTTTCCTTCTTGAGGCCGGTCGACCGGACGGTCGACCCGAGTCCAACGGCTATATGCCAGCAAGGCGGACGGCCGACTGGACCGGTCGACCGCCAAGCCTGCTGCTGCCCAACGGCTCTTTCCTCTTTGGTGATTTCTGAAAATCTGTTTTTGGTCTGTTTTGTGGCAGATTTTCTCTGAACTTTAGGGATTATTTTCTGATCAAATAAGCTTAATTTAAATGAGTTTTTAATCCCTTCATCTCTATATAAATAGAGGAGATATGTCTCTTGCAAGTACACCAAGAAAAATCCTTAAGTTTTCAAAGTTTTAAAAGAGAAGAAAAGTTTTAAGCTCTCCATTTTTCCAATTCATTCTTGAGCTTGTTTTCAGTTGTGTTTTCTAGCAAAGATCATTCTACAACTGAGTTTTTCTCACTACACTTCTTAGAGCCAAAAATTCCAATCCTCATTCTATAAGGAGTTGTAAAAGAGAAGTGTTATAAAGAGTTTGTGATCATTATTGTGATCACTTGGTTACTTGTTCTTCTTGTTCCTCTTGTGGAGATACCTCTTTGGTAGAGGCTTGTAAGTGGTGGAGTTCGGTACTCCGGTCTTCGGTAGACCTTTGTAAAGTCCTCGGTGGATAGTGGAAACCCTTCACGGAGGTGAAGGCGGGGAGTAGAGCGGTGGCTCGAATCTCGAAACAAATACTTGTGTTTGCGATTGCCTTCTTACTCTTGCTCTCTATTTCGCTTTACTCTCTATTGCTCCTTATTACTTGTTTGTGATATTTGTGATATATCTTGTGTGCACTTCACTATTGCATTCATTCCTTGCTATTGTCGATCAATTCTCATACAACAAGATTGCATTGCGCACCTCTAACTCATATCCAGAGGAATCAGGAGGAAGGAGTTCAGAACCCTTCACCGGGTATTCGGCTCTTAGTCTTGTTTTGAGAGATTGTTGCATCATTCATCCATCTTAGTTTTAAAAAGTTTATTAAATTAGAAATTACACCTATTCACCCCCCCTCTAGGTGTTTTTCAAGAGGGATACAACAAGAAAGGGAGGGTACAACAAAGTGGTATCCACAACCACAAACAATTCTTTTTCCCACAAATAATGATCCTATAGAATAGGATAGAGGATATAGCTCAAGTGTGAAAAATAAAGTGTTTTTGATCAAAGAAAATTCTTGGAAAAAATAACAAATAGATATAGAATTTTAGATCAAACCCTAATTCCCAAAAACCTATTTTCTTTGAAATAAATAAAACACTTTAAAACAAATAGAGATTTAGAGATTTTGCACTAAAAACTTTTGGCTTGAAAACACTGAAAAGATGTGAATTTTTCTCCTTGAAAATCTTAGCCAAAATCCCAAAGAAATGGGGTTTATATATCCCCAAACAAAAACTAGCCGTTGGGGCTGATCTGTCAGCCTGGACGGCTGGCGGTCGACCGCTTGGTCGACCGCCAACGATCAAAAATATGACCGTTGGAAGCCAGCGGTCGACCGGCCGGTCGACCGTAAAAAAAAACAGAGAACAAAGTTCTCTGGCCCGGTCGACCGCCCGGTCGACCGGCCCAAGTGCCTGGCCAACGTGTACAGGCTTGTGCACGTCGGTCGACCGCCCGGTCGACCGACCCTGGGGTCTGGTTGACCGACTCTGGGGTTCGGTCGACCGGTCGGACGACCGCCAGAGCCTGTCAGGCAGGATTCTGGGACAGAAAAACTTGTTAAAAAATATTCTAAAATTTTCTATAAATCTTCTAAACATTCACAAAAATAGTTTTATCATTTTACATTGATATACAAACATGTGTTAAAAATTTCAACACAAATATCAAACATATTGAACCATTTTTGTGTGATGGAAAAATTACCGAAAATCAAAACCCGTATTTTTCAAAACTTAGACTTTTCAAATAAACTATGTCCAAACCTTATCTAAATACAAAAACATGATATTTAAACACATTGAAGCATGTTGCATATAGACATAGGTCCTATATACATGAAACATATATATATATCCATGTTTTTGACTTTAATTTCAAATATATGTTTTGTTAAAAACACAAAACATCAAACTTCATGAATAGGTATCTCAACATAAGTTTGTCTAGGAAATTAAGCTTACATGTATATAGAATATATCTAATATACACTTAAACAAAGTAAACTTGTATTGAATCTATCTATTCATGAAAACCAATATCGGTTAAATCAAAAACCGAAAAACCAATATCCAAAACATAAAACGTGTGTGTGTTGTGAACTTGAGCATATCACACTATTCTAATCTTTACAAATGGATCTAAACAAACTATAAACTATGTACCGATGTCTTCTGATGAACTCTGTCTTCAAATCGACTCGATTCAAAACTCCGTGATCCACCGAGCTTGACTCCAATGAGTGCTATGTATGGTCTTGATGCTCGGGCTCTGGAATCACCATGTGAAAGGCTTTAAAAACTCCTTTGTTGAAGCAAATCACCAACTAATATCTTGGTTAATGATCTGAAACTAAAATCATAAGATTATTAGTACACATAACTACATGAGTTAATCATCATCAAAACTAGAGTGGAAGGCCACTGGGCCAACAATCTCCCCTTTTTGATGATGACAAAACTCATGGAGTTATATATGCATGGATTAAAGTTAAGCTTCAAAGAAGCTCCCCCTAACTCATGCATAGAAAGAAACATAATAAATATGCAATGAAGGCTCATGAACATGTATGCAAATGTATGGAGATAAACATGAAACATATCAAATTCTTTCTCCCTATTTGCAAAAACACAAAACATATATGCATAAACATAACTCCTTTTACCAAAAACATGCATATATATACCAAATACTTCTCCCCCTTTTGTCAATCATCAACAAGGGGTCAAAGTAAAAACAAATCAATAAATTTTTCTTCCCCTTTTTGTTCGAAACAAAGAATTAACTAAGGGGTCAAACAAACAAATCAATAAATAGATATATGCGATATACATTCATGAAGAGGAAGACGCCAAGTTAACTTCCCTACATATATGCATTACATGAAGA
Organism: Agave tequilana; assembly: GCA_038442645.1. Classification (NCBI taxonomy): domain Eukaryota; kingdom Viridiplantae; phylum Streptophyta; class Magnoliopsida; order Asparagales; family Asparagaceae; genus Agave; species Agave tequilana. The sequence goes on from JAVJIF010011364.1 coordinate 85,888, forward strand.
AAGGATGACAAGCCCTAATTCACATAACACATAATATGCAATGCATAAGAGGAGATGTGAAGCTCCCCCTACACACGTGTACCACATAAAGAAGAGTTGTCAAGCTCCTCAATATAGGATACACACAACATGAATCTATATGTAGAAGAGATGTTAAGCTCCCCTTGCATATAGGCAATATAAATCAAAACATTTTTCATATTTCTTATTAAAACATTTCGAATTTTCACAATAAAATAAATTTGATACCAATTAAAAATGTTTCAAAGTAGTACATTTAGATACCAAATGAAAGTAAACATATACCTCTTGAAAGTAAATAAGGCATTGATACAAATTTTGAGAAAACAAATAAAATCTTGATACCAATTTAAAGTATTCAAATAAGCATCTTGATACAAAAAGATACCAATTGTAAGTATTTGTCATTTAGAGCATATGATATCAAAATAAAATCAATTTTCAACATAAAGTGTGGGAGTAGAAATCAACGGTAAACAAAATACCAATTGAAAGATAAAAATACAAATTTTCTCCCCTTTATGAAATACCAAATAAAACGATGCATAAGCTTGTATTGAACACCAATTGAAAAACTAATCAATTGAAACATGATAGTCATTTAAAAAACTAAGCTTAGCATTTATAACATTTGTACTCAAAGATATAGGGATATAGTAAGCACAAATAAAACATGTATAGGTGTATGAAAAATGAGTACCAATCAAAATAGATGATACCAATTGAAAGCATATATACATAAAAAAATATGAGTATACAAAAATGTCAATATTGATACCAATTGAAAAAATTCAATAATACCAATTGAAACAATAATAATATCAAGTGTATAACTCATATAACCTACCACCCAATCATGCTCAAGTTTAAAAATGATTTTCAATAAAAGCATACAAGGCATGGACTCCCATCCAACCGCCCGTAGAAGGTTGGGGTTTTCAAAAATAGGTTTGAAAATATGGTATGTTCGAAAAGCTCTACCAAAACGAAGAATCCGAACTAGTTAAATAGAAAAACTTCTAAACTAGTACAAAATCCTTCAAGTAAGGAATAAAACAAAATTATATTTCATGAAATACATGTAAATCACATGGCACTAAACATTCGAAGTCCATAAAGCCCATACATACTCATGAAAACATAATCATGAGAAACATTTAAATAAGGTGAGTGTACAAGTGTAGTGTGAACCACATAATCATGAAATTTGGCAATAAAGCTCAATATTCCGTAAAACATGAAAATCATCAAAAACTATTTAATCTTCAAGGCATATGTATGTCTTATACAAACTAAAGTATACATACATATCCAAACACAACGAGTCCACAAATGTATATGCATTAAGGCACGTGGCTCAAAGGATGTATATGTATAATTAATAGTTTAGACAAGATAGACATATACATGAAGTTAAACATATAAACATGGAAAACATGGGAATACAAGTTAAATGCATGAATCATCAAAAGTAGACTATACTAGCACATCTAATGGGTACAAATAAGCATTCAAGCACAAACATATATAAAAATTTATTTGTGGCCCACTATATGTACAAGTATAAATCCTAGTCTTAATGAAAACTAACATTTAAATATATATTCAAATCATGAAGCATAAAAAACAAAGGTCATAAACATCCATATGATCATTATGTATATGCATGTGCATTAGATTTAGGACATACATATTAGTTAAAAATAAGGTGAGAACACATAGATATAGATCCATATTAAACATGGGTGTCTCAAATAACTAACATGTATATCATTAATCTAATTAAACATGGCATAGGCATAATGAACAATAAAACATGACATGCTATAAATCAATGACATGGAAAGCATGCAAATATAAACGGGAGTTAGAGATCGATACCAAAAACGATGAAGGCACCTCTCTAGTTCTCCAAACCAAGGTGGTCCTCCCACCAAACTTCCTTAAAGTGATGCATCCAAATAATCCTCTTTAAGCTCGGAACGTATCCACCTCAAGGCACCATAACTCTCACGTCATGCGAGAGCCCACACCTACATCAAATACAATAGGGGTGGTCTTTGGTACCCATACTCTTTTGGGTCCATGGGGGTTAGTATCTTTTCTAACCCAAACAAATTTATTTGCTAAATTAACATCATGTATACGATCATAGCAAAATTTAGCAAGGTGGCCCTTACGTCCACAATGTGTACAAGTGTACACATGAGCATACAAGTGTGATGGTTGTGACCGTGAGTAGCATGTGTATGCCGTGGAGGGTGTGCATGCAAAGATGGAACTTGTTTCTTTCGAAACAAAGATTCCAAAGTGTATGACTCAAAACACATTGGCTTAAAGTGGAGCCCAAACAATCCATATTCTTCTTAAGCATAGATATATCATTTTCAATTAAGGTAGAAATATGTCATGCAATAAGTGAGCTAGATGAAGAAGCATGGCAAACATGTGAAGCAATATCAATTTTCAAAGATTCATTTTTTTTTAAGCAAACTTCTAAATCCTTGGAAATTGAAGCAATTTTCATTTTTAAAGAATCATTTTCTTTTAAAACAAAGTCAACTTTAGAAGACAAATTTTCATTTTTCTTCAAAATTATTTCACAATCATTTTTAGATTTTAAAAATTCATTTTCTTTTAGGGCAAGGTCAAGCTTTGATTTCAATGAATCCCTCTCATTGGAAATCTCCACTTTCTCTTGTAAAACCATGTCAAGTTTTGAACATAAATCCTTATTTTCTTATTAAGTTCAAAACTCTTCTTTTTCAACATGTTATATTTTTCTATCAATTTTTCACAAACTATAGAAAGTTCTTCATTTAAAGTGTGGGATCAACATACTCATTACTAGAAGAACTAGCATCATCATTATCTAATTGAGTTTCCGAGTATACCTCAAGGGAGTCATTCCCTTGGACCATAAAGCATTGTGGCTCGGATTCTCCACTAGATTCATCCTCCGTTGGATTGGCAATTGAAGCTTAGAGGTGGTCAACATGTTCCACACTGCAAAGGCGGAATCATAGTTAGAAACAATAGACAGATATTCTTTAGAAAGCATGCTTCTAATAGCCTCAAGGGCAAGTGTATTGGCCCCTATATGATTGCGGTTACCAAGATAACATTTCTTGGTAGCGGCAAGGAAAACATGCAAGCCTAGGGTTTTCAAATATATGGACATCCTAAATTTCCATGTGTCAATGTTGGAAACATCAAACATGGGAGGTGACAAGCAATCCATGAGTGTGTGCAAAAAAATATACGTGCAAATGCAAATGATAGATTAGCTAACCAAGATCACACTCCTAGGTGGTTAAACCAACTATCAGGAGCGTAGGCTCTGATACCAATTGTAAGTACACCTAGAGGGGGGTGAATAGGTATACGCTAATCTAATGAACTAAATGCGAAAATTAAAACTAATTTGCAACAACACTTAGTGCAACCAACGAGTGTAGCCGAACTCCCCGAGAAGGGCTCTGGACTAACTCCTCTTGATTCCTCTGAATAAGAGTTGAGGCGCTATATGAAGCTCTCGTGGTTAAGCACAAGTGAGGCACACAAGCAAACACAACCAAGCATATACGAATAAGCGATATGAATCAATGTAAAGCACAACACAAGCACATAAGATATGACAATATGAATGATGCAATGCACAAAGGTAAAGAGAGAGAAAGAGTCAATGGATCAAACGCAAACAACTAGATGTGTTTCGAGGTTCGAGCACCGAGCTCTACATCCCCACCTTCACCGAGAAGGATTTCTAATCCACTAGGAGTACCGAACTCCTCTCTCAACCAATACAACCTCCACCGAGGCAATACAACCACAATCCATCTCTACCGAAAAGGGATACAAACCAACAACAACTCCACCTCACCAAGAGGGAGTAGACCAACACCTCAACCTCTACCAAAGAGGGAGCACACCACAAACTCAACCTCTACAAAGAGGGAGCAAATCACCACTCCAATCAACCTCTACCAAAGAGGGATACAAAAAGAAAGGGAGGGTACAACAAAGTTGTATCCATAACCACAAACAATTCTTTTTTCCCACAAATAATGATCCTATAGAATAGAATAGAGGATATAGCTCAAGTGTGGAAATAAAGTGTTTTTGATCAAAGAAAATTCTTGGAAAAAATAACAAATAGATATAGAATTTTAGATCAAACCCTAATTCCCAAAAACCTATTTTCTTTGAAATAAATAAAACACTTTAAAACAAATAGAGATTTAGAGATTTTGCACTAAAAACTTTTGGCTTGAAAACACTGAAAAGATGTGAATTTTCTCCTTGAAAATCTTAGCCAAAATCCCAAAGAAATGGGGTTTATATATCCCCAAAAAAAACTAGCCGTTGGGGCTGATCTGTCAGCCTGGACGGCTGGCAGTCGACCGCTCGGTCGACCGCCAACGGTCAAAAATATGACCGTTGGAAGCCAGCGGTCGACCGGCGGTCGACCGTAAAAAAAAACAGAGAGCAAAGCTCTCTGGCCTGGTCGACCGCCCGGTCGACCGGCCCAAGTGCCTGGCCAACGTGCACAGGCTTGTGCACGTCGGTCGACCACCCGGTCGACCGACTCTGGGGTCCGGTCGACCGGTCGGTCGACCGCCAGAGCCTGTCAGGCAGGATTCTGGGACAGAAAAACTTGTTAAAAAAATATTCTAAAAATTCCCATAAATCTTCTAAAAATCTACAAAAATATTTTATTATTTTACATTGATATAAAAACATGTGTTAAAAATTTCAACACAAATATCAAACATATTGAACCATTTTTGTGTGATGGAAAAATTACCGAAAACCAAAACCTGTATTTTTCAAAACTTAGACTTTTCAAATAAACTATGTCCAAACCTTATCCAAATACAAAAGCATGATATTTAAACACATTGAAGCATGTTGCATATAGACATAAGTCCAATATACATGAAACATAATATATATCCATGTTTTGACTTTAATTCCAAATATATGTTTTGTTAAAAACACAAAACATCAAACCTCATGAATAGGCATCTCAACATAAGTTTGTCTAGGAAAGTAAGCTTACATGTATATAGAATATATCTAATATACATTTAAACAAAGTAAACTTGTATTGAATCTATATTCATGAAAACCAATATCGGTTAAACCAAAAACCGAAAAAACAATATCCAAAACATAAAACGTGTGTGTGTTGTGAACTTGAGCATATCACACTATTCTAATCTTTACAAATGGATCTAAACAAACTATAAACTTTGTACCGATGTCTTCTTGATGAACTCTGTCTTCAAGTCGACTCGATCCAAAACTCCGTGATCCACCGAGCTTGACTCCAATGAGTGCTATGTATGATCTTGATGCTCGGGCTCTGGAATCACCATGTGAAAGGCTTCAAAAACTCCTTTGTTGAAGCAAATCACCAACTAATATCTTGGTAATGATCTGAAACTAAAATCACAAGATTATTAGTACACATAACTACATGAGTTAATCATCATCAAAACTAGAGTGGAAGGCTACTGGGCCAACAAAATATAGCATGGCAAGTACTGGTCGGGTATCATATGTCAAATATACATGGCAAGTACCGGTGTTCGGTATCATGTGTCAAATATAGCATGACAAGTACTAGTGTCGGGTATCATATGTCAAATATAGCATGGCAATCATTTATATAACATATACTAACTTGCATAAAGAGATATCATATATTAAAAGCCAGTTAATAATTATTAGACATGAAATGATGGTAATAAAGTAAGAAATGTACCCGTCTAGCACCGGACAAAATACCGAGAAAATCTGAAAAAATTCGCGAGCAAGTTCAAGCAAGCTACTAGCCCATATATATATATTAAAATATATAAATATAAATATTATAAATATATTAGAGAGGAATGAGAGAGGAGAGAGAAAGTTGTAAGAAGGAGAGAGAGAGAGAGAGAGAAAATAGGGTGTTTTTAAAAGGAAAAATAGGAATTAAAAAGGGAAGGATGAGTGTAATTATAGGGAAGTAAATAAGGGGTTGAGCGGGGGGTATTTTAGGGATGTAGGAAAAGTGTGTTTATTTCAGGAAAAGAAAGAGAAAAGAAAGAAAGAAATGAAGAAATAAAGAAAGAAGAAAAGGAAAAGAGGAGGGAGGTGGCTGCCGGTGGCCGGCCCACCGCCGGCAGGCTGGCGGTGGTGGCGGCGCTGCCGTGGAAGGGCGCGGCGCGGCTAGCCCGGGGGAGGAGAGGAGGGGGTGGAGTTTGTGGGTTGTTGTTATATGTTGTTGAAGGAGGTGGCGTTGATGGTGGTTGATTGTGGTGGTAGTTATGGTGGTTGTGGTGATTGTTGGAGATGGTGGGGAGTTAGAGGAGAAGGAGGAGACGATGATGGGGTGGTGGAGTGGTGAATTTGATGGAGGTGGTGATAAATTTTGGAGGAGGAAAGGAGGTAATGGTAGTGGGTTTTGTTGAAATTGGAAGTGGTGGGAGGTTGTTGGAGGTTGAAGGAAGTGGTGGAGTGGAGAGGGGGTGCGGGGGAGGTGGTGGCCGCCTAGGGGTGGGGCGGCGGCGGTGGTGATGGTGGAGGCGACGGTGGGATGTTGGAGAAGATGGGTTGGTTTGTTTGTTGAAGGAGATGGAATTAATTTTGAATTTTAAAATGAAAAGGAAAAGGAAAAATGGAGAGTTAAATAGAGAAGAAGGAAAAAAATGATGATGGGGAAGGGGAGAGGGGCTGCAGGCGATGGACGGCTAAGGTAGGGGAGCAGGCGGCGGGAGCAGGGCTGCTGTGGCAGGGATGGGGAAAGTCAAAGGAAGAAAAGAAAAGAAAGAAAAGAAAGAAAATTAAAGAAAAGGAAAAAAAAATAAGAAAGAAGAAAATAAAATAGTATAAAATTTTATTATTAAATAATTTATTTATTATAATTTTTAGAAGTACAAAGTACGAGAGTAGAGAAGGAAAAAGCAAGAAAACAAATCGTCGATAAAAATATTATTATTTTAATAGGGCGAAATTTAACTGTTTCAGATCGTTCCGAAATTTTTTCAAAAATAGAAAATATTATTTTAAGATACTCAGTGAAATCGGATTGATAAATTTAATGTAGTTTTTAAATTAAAAATCTTGAAATCTTCCAGCGACACCGGCCAACACCAGAATCGGTCAAATTTTGATAAATTTATAAAAATTTCAAAAAAATGTCTTTAGATAGAAAATGAAATTTTAAGAAATAATATGAAAGCTGTTTTCAAAAATTCAATCCAGTTTGAAAACTAAAAATCTGGGAATTAGTCAGCGATGCCGACCGACACCGGTTTTCGAGATTTTGCAGAAAAATTCTAAATTTTTTTAGAAAATCATGAAAAATCTAAAATATTAGAAAACAGTATCTGAAACTAAAATCGGGCAAATCGGACCATCAGAAAGGCCAAATCGGGTGTTATGTCGGTATTGGTTTCCCGGTCCGGGTCAGGGCTTACTCTAGGTCTGAGAACCCAGATCCGATAAACAAAAAGATAAGTAATCACAGCTCAAAAGCAAATACTGGAAGAAAACTGAATAATACGGTAAAAAAAATTAGGACACGTATCTGGGTACGTATCCGGGAAAGGGGTGCTACAGTAAGTGAGGAGTTGATTTTTGGGTTAAGGAAGGTATGACTTCCAACCTTATGTTGTCTAATGAGTTCTTCCCTTAGATCATTTTCGTTTTCTGTACAAGTATATAGCAAAAATAACACCTAAACAATATAACATACAAGTGTGTTTCCTAAGCTATATGCAATGCAGACGTATCTTTGCTCCAACACTTTTCAACAATAATGTAAAATGTAAACGAAATTAGACAGGTGCCCTAAAATGCAAAGTCTAAACGTTTTTAACATTTAACAATCACCAAGTTACTGTTGATTTAAAATTACTATATACAGTGATCTAAATATGAAATCTAATAGCTGCAGAGTGTAAAATTTTAAATTTCAAGAAACTTGCAAGGAAGCAGATTAGTAGCCCCTCCACAATTGTCACGCAAACGCGGCTTTTGCCACATTTCGTGGCGGTATTGTGATGCCCTGATCTCTGCTTTTTAGAGCAGAAGCTCAGGGTAGCAATATATCTACTGCAACTCTTTATTTCTGAAATTAGCCCTGTACGCTAAAACAGAGAAGAAAAAGAGTTAAATTGTTAAAGTAAATTAAAAAGAAAAGAAAACTTACCATTCCTCCTGAGCAACGGCGCTAAAATTTTGATCGAGCCAAACCTACACAGAAAAATATAAACTTTTAGAACAGTGCTAGGTTCTCAATTCTACCTTGTAGTCTTAGGCTAATGGGTCGTGATCCACAGAGAGAGACTGCGATGGAAGTAGTTAAGTAAGTTTCTTCTTTTAATTTATAAAACCAGTTTAAACGTTCTCTTCTCAGTTTTAGAAGAAAATAAAAATAGTTAAGACTAATCAAAGTTAAAAGAATTCTAAAGGAGAAGATGAGTTTGTTGTTAAAGAAGAAAAGAAAAACGAGTTTAAAGAATAAAAAAGAGAAAGTGTTGGTATTGAAAATTATTAGATTAATCTAAGAAAGAAAAATAGAAAAGAGAGAAAGGGAGAAGACTTACCTTTATCGTTGAATAACGTACCTTGAGTTGTAGTGAAGATTACCTTGAATTAAAGAGAAGCAGTAGAAAATAATAAATGAAAGCAGAGTTTCTACTAGATCGAGCACAATGAAGAAAAGTGAGAAACTTTCATTAATTGTCACCTTCAATATAAGTCTCTTGAGAAAGAATTATAATAGTGTCACTTTATAATAACTCATCCTCTCTTTAATCATGTAACTTTCTCTAACCTAAGTTATAAAAAAAATAAGAATTACATTATAAAAAGAAAAAAAAATCTAAACTAAACTCTCTGCTATAGATCCGCCTCTGAGTATGCAAGTATTATAGGAGAAATAGAATAGGGGTACGAGTATGGAGATAGGGGGAGCAAACGCTCCCCAGATTCAAAAGCAAGGCCGTGGAAACACGACTTTGCCACATTTTCACGGCAAAATTCCATTGAGCCAGGGTTTGGGTGTTGTGTGTCCGTCTACTTGTCCTCTATCCTTTATCCTCTTTGGTTTGAATATTTGCTCTGGATTTGACGATACATCCTTTTATCCTCAGCGAAACTGATAGAGTCTTTTCTAATCCGTTTTCCTTTAAATTTTGATGATATTATCTCATCTGATATACCCGGTCTTCAAATAAGATTACTTATAGAACCTCTGTTTTTGAACCGATCCCCGTTGATTTGAACTTTTGGATTTAATTGGATATATCTGTCAATCTCTCTTTTCTTTTTAATTACGCTACACGTCACTAGACATGCAAATACATCAAATAGCAAAATTTTATTATAAAATAAATGCAAAAATGTGATATATATGATATGAAAACATGTAATGTACGTGTACGATCCCTTAACCTTTATCTCTGTGATTCCTTATTCTCTATATATCACCTTCAGTTGTAATTTCATTTCTTTATTCATCTGAGATCATGTGTAGACATTATATATATTATTGCAGTGATGTTGATCTTTATAGTGATTATATGGCTTGATTAGGTTACTTTAGACTTAGCGTGTATATGTGGGGTATTCTCCTCGTGTATATACGTTGCCGACTCTCGTCCCGACTCCATTTTTCCGTATTTAGGGAAGCAAGACGTGACAGGTGAAGCATAAATTTTCATCAAAAATTAGATCCCTACTAGTAACAAATACAGGTGATTTAGGATCAGTATACCCCATCTCCATAACCAAGAAATATAGCTTTTTAGTTCTAGGCTCAAACTCACCATGATTAATACGGAAATAAGCAGGACAACCAAATATTCTCAAGGGATACCATACCATTCCTCCCTTGGAGACCAATAGATGTGAAGGAGACTCGTTGATCAAATAACGAAGCTGTGTAGATTGCCCCTGCCCAAAAGATCTTTGGCAAATCAACATTAGAGAGCATGCATCAGCTCTCTCCAAAAGAGTTCTGCTCATCTTCTTCGCAACTCCATTCTGTTGTGATGCATTCTGAACTGTGCGATGCCGCACAATACCCTCGTCTTGCAAAACTGGCTATATTGTCTAGAACAAAAGCCCATCCCATTATCGATCCTGAGGCTCGTCACCTTCTTTCCCATCAATTTCTCTATCATAACCTTTAACTTGGTGAAAGTAGCAAATACATCATTTTTGTGCTTTAAAGGATTTACCCAAATTTCTCGATTAGTCATCAATCAACATCAGAAGAAAACAAGCTCCACCTTAGATGGAATTTGAGAGGAATCCTAAACATCTGAATGTAGTAATCCAAAGTGCCTTGTCTTGTGGACAACTGTACTAAAAGAAACCCTGTATTGCTTGCCGAACAGGCAATGTTTGCAGAAGTCCAACTTTCCAATTTTCTAACCATCAAGCAAGCTTTTTTTGCTCAACACATCCATCCCTCTTTCACTCATATGCCATAACTAAGTAGCTTTTGACTCTGAATCTCCTGACGATAGCATAGTATAGCACATGTCAATGTACTACCCTGGAGGATGTACAGAGTGTCCAGCTTCTTTTCTTTCACCAAAGAACCTTTACGAACCTTAGAATTTGATCTTCACTTGAAAACTTGTAACCATTATCATCAAGCTTTCCCAAGGAAATGAGATTCTTCTTCAACTCTGGTGCAGGCCGAACATTTGCCAAAGTCCTAACGACACCATCATGCATCCAACTCTTGATTGAACCAATTCCATTAGTCTGACAAGGCATATCATTTCCTATCAAAACACACCAATCATCTGATAAGTCACGAGCCAATCCCTATTGGGACACATAGGATAGGAGCACTTGAATCAAGAACACACTCATCCCTTGGCGATGCATCACGAACAACTGATAGAACATCATTAGCACCAAATATATCTTCCACAATTAGATTTCTCATTCCAAGTTCTTTTTCCTTTGAGCTTTGGACAATTCAATTTGAAATGTTCTTTTCGGTGACAGCAGTAACACTCAAAATCTTTCTTCGGCTTGATTTAGATCTAGATTTGCCTCTAGATTTTTTTTTTACCATTGAAACTTCCAATGACAAATAAGCCCTCTGCCTGAACCGCACTCTCACTAACAGATGCTTTCTGTCATGTTTTTAGAATGCAAAACTGATTAACATATTCTAAAGAAAGAGTATCTCTACCATATAGCATGCTGTTAACAAAATTCTCAAAAGAAGAAGGTAATGAACATAATAAAATAAGAGATTGATCCTTTTCCTCAATTTTCACTTCAATTTTTTAGGTCAAGAAGAATTTTATTTAATTCATCTTAATGGTTGGTAATGGGTATACCTTCTTTCATTCAAAAGGTGAAGAGTTATCACTTTAAATAAAGCTTGTTGGTGAGAGACTTCGAAGTGTACAAGCTTTCTAACCTTTGCCATAAACATGCAGTGGTTTCTTCATATACAACTTCTCTCAACACTTCATTAGCCAATGAAAGCTGGATAGCACTATGCACCTTCATATCAAGTTCTCCCTTCTTAACTTTAGACATAAATTCGTGTAACTTGTCCTTCCCATTGAGAATCATCAATAAACCTTGTTAAATGAGGGGAATCCACATCTTAACTTTCCACAAACTGATACTATATTCTTTCTATTAAACTTCTCTGCTTTATATTTCGCTGAAGACATCTCAAAACCAAATCAGATCTCCATCAAGCAATATGTCGAACATCTTACGATCTCGAAGAATGGATCGCTTCTGAGCAATATGTCAAATACATGCGAGCACTAAGATGGCTTTGATACTAGTTTGTTGTATGAGTTTCAAATCTACAAATTTAGTGAATAACATAGAGAAAGAATCAACACAAGTAATTACAAAATAGAGAGAGAACAGTAGGTACAAGCTTTAACGTGATTTAGGCTAAATTGACCTACGTTCATAGGAAAGGCAACAAGGAATCTACTAATATCAAAAGAGGAGAGATTACAAGAGTTTTTCACTCACACAAACTCTAACAACCCTCAAGAGAAACCCTAATTTTTTCCACACGAACAAGAGAGAAGAAGAGAAGTATATTTTTCTTCACCTTGTTGTCGCTGCATTTGTGAATTGAAATATTCGCTCAGAGTTTTCTCTCTCTTTCACATCCGCACATAGTACTTGCGCTCTCCTAAGTCAACCGGTCGGGTTCGGGTGTGGATACAAACGGTATGAGTTTTGGGTATCGAGTCATAATGTAATAGATGATAAGTGTACAAAATGATGCAAAGGGCCAGAGGGAATCAAACAGAGTCCAATATGTTGATGCAAGTGTTTTTCAATTGGCTAGACACCAAGAGGAGCTTTGTCTACAAAGATTAAATTAACCTGTTGGATGCTTCCCTTTTTGGCACATTCTCCATAGTATTCAGAGTTTTGGATTCTTGGGTTAGGGATGGAGGCAATAGTCTAATTTTAGAGATGTATAATACAGACAATTCTAAACACTGTAAAATATCATTAAAATTATATTTTTATGCAATAGGCTACTATCGACAGTATTAAGATGCAAGTCCCATCACTCTAGATCTAAAAATGAGAAACCTAATGAAAATTTTCATGTTGTTAAATGTAATCTAATACTTATTAACTTGATGTAAACTAAATTTCAATTTCATGTAACTTCGGGCGTGTTTACCTATGAATTAAGTGTTGACAGAATCAATATTTTAAAATTCACTTAAAAATGATTAATTTTTTTATCACTGGATGTGTGGGTAAAACACGTCAAAATTTCTTAAAATTTTATTTTTTATTAGCGAATGGATACTAGATACATCTAATTGAAGGTTGTTCATAGGGGTCTCAACTGGGCCGGCCCGACAACCCGCCGAATCACGGCCCGACAACCCGCACGGACCTGACCCGACCCGGCCTTGGTGGTACTTGGGCCCGACCTAGCCCGGGTTTGGCTCCCCCACGGGCTAGACCCTGGTTTGGGTCTTGCGGCCACGGCCGGGCGGGCCGTGCTTAGCCCAGGCACGGGTTTTGGATTCTCGTATTAAAACGGGTGTAAATTTTTAATAGAAATTTTTATGAAAAATGGAATATAATGATAGTCTTGCCATAATGTGGGCATAAATTGAGACTTCCATAAATCATTTGTATAATTACTATGAAGCATAATTTGAAAATAAATAATCTATTTCATCATTTCAAACTTCTTCATCTAGCAATAAAAGTTCATTATTTTCAGATCTTTTATCAACATAAAAAATCAGGACCCTCCGACAATTAAATGAGCTCCACTTGTATCCAATGTGTCACAACTCCTGAAATTGATCTAAGGATTTAATAATTTTGAGTTTTTGGTATGGTGAAAATAACAGAAATTAACTTATCATGTGTTCTCCATTATGGTGCGTGATTTACTAACCTCTCCGGCATCTATAATAGTATCAGAATCTGCTTTTAGTAAATGTAATCTAGTACTATAGGATACGAGGAACCGTCAGGCATCAGAAGCAATCGAGATGAGCATCTGCAAAAAGGATTGACATGATGCATAAAGGAGAAGTCAAAATAAAATAATTGATAAATATATTGAAGGCTCCCCACAAGATGAATGAAGACATCGAAGACTTGTAATTTTTTATTTATGAATGATAAAATTTGAAGACGTGTAATTTTTAAGTGTGAATGATAAGTTTTTAAATTTTTTAATCTATATTTCAATTATATATATCAATTTATCCATTTTATTGGATCGTTAATAAAATATTTACATTTGCATTTCATAACTTGTAACATTTTATCAAATTTTTATTTTTAGAATTTATTGTACAGCATCAACTTTTATAATTTTTAACTTAGAAAATTTTTAGTTTTTCAGATTTCTTTTTAAAATTTTTTTATTGATTATTCGGACCGGCCGGGCCGTGTCCAGGCCTAACTTGGCAGGGTTTTGGGCTGGACCTGAGTTTCCCAAACTGGACTCGGGCCCAGGCCGGGCAGCCCCAAATTGGTAGGGGCCCGAGTCTTGGCCCAACGTGTCTGGGCACGAGCCGGGCCGGGCCGGGCCCATCTGACACCCTTCCATTTGACACCCTGAGTTGTCCATTTTTAAATTGCGTCAACAAAATCCCCGGATGTTTTGCCCAAGTAAAGAAAACTCTGCTGGCATTTTATCTTGAGCACTTTAGACACTTTCGCTGTCAAAAGCAAACTGTTGTTAAATTTTATTTGTTCTTTATCTGACATTTTGAGGGTTCTATTCTACTTCCTGATCTCTCTCTCTCTCTCTCTCTCTCTCTCTCTCTCATGGCCTAACCCAAGTCTGTCCGCTCACCATATTCCTCTCCATCATGCCCTATCTCTAAGGGTCTGTTTGGTTGTCGTAACTGGCCGTAATTCGTAGTTGTAATTGGTAAAGTCTTTTACAATTATAAATGAGTTACATGTATGTAAATTATGGTGTTTGATTGGTAATATAAAATTGTAAAGCGGGAAAGTGTATTGTACTTTACGGTGTTTGGTTGTCGTAATGTATAAGTCGTAAGTGAAAAAGGTTACCACAAAATTAACTATTTGGTGATTTTAAAAATTTTAATACTGCAAATAAATATTAAAAAAGTTAAATATTAAAAAAAATTTAATATTAATATAAAAAAATAATACAAATTTGTATGACCACAAAATTAACTGTAACTAGGCTGTAAGTGAGTGGTAACTGGGTTGCAAGTGAGTATTAGTTGAGTTGCGTAAGTCTTTTACGAATTACGGTCCAAACAAACGCCGTAGTTGTAACTGGGTAGTAAGTCATTTACGAATTACGGAGTTTTACGCGAAACAAACGGCCCCTAAATCTCTGCCCCCAAAAAAACTCCTCTCTCTCTCTCTCTCTCTCTCTAATCCATCGTACCTTAACCCAAATCTGACCCATGAAACTTCTCTCTCTAACCCATCATATCCTAACTCTAACTTCAACCCATCAGACCTCTCTCTCTCTCTCTCTCTCTCTCTCTCTCTCACCCATCATATACCAACTTCAAATTTGACTCCTCAAACTCTCACTGTGTGTCTTCTGCCTTCAAATCATGCCTTTCAGAAATGTGGACATGAAGAATTAAACTCGTAGCTCTATCTTTGCAGATGAAGGAATGCCTAGTCCAAGACATGAGCACACAAGCTTCTTTAAAGCCATTACAACCTACAATAGGAATATTTTCAGGTTACAGAGCCTTTAAAGGAGATCTGTAACTTAAAAAAAAAAAAGAAGAGGATTCTACTGGTTGTTGTTTCCTTGTTTAATGGATCGAGGAGCAGTTTGATGAGTTAGATTTAGGGTTCAACGGAGTAGAGTAGAGAGAGATAAATATATATATGTCGTGGGATTGAGAGATAAAAGAAAAACCAAAAATGTAAGATAAGGGCATTTCTGATAGTAACAAATATAATTCAACAGTACTTATGATTTTAAGAATGAAATGATCCAAAGTGTTCAAAATAGAATGTTAAGGGGGTTTCTGTGTTTGAGTAAAATGTTGGTTTTAATGATTTTACCCATGAGTATTGGAGTAATTTAGAAGTAAGAAGGGACAATAGTAATTCGTAGTTTTATTGGAAAATACTTGCAACAAAACTTTTAGGTATAAGAAAATTCTCTAATTTTAGGGACACAAATTAGTACCAATAAAATTTAGAATGTCTGTACACGTACGAGAAGAAAAGGAATACTTATACCCTCTTATGCAAATGGTCTAGTTGCTAAGGAAATGAAACTAATAATTGATGATAAAAATTAATTAAAAAACAAAAGACACGAGAGAGAGAGAGAGAGAGAGAGAGAGAGAGAGAGAGAGAGAGAGAGAGAGAGACTCACGGCTGTGGAGAAATAGGCGGAGCTCACGCGTAGCGACACGACGGAGCTCGCCATTGAGGCACGGTGGAGGGCCGGAGGTGCTCGCGGCAGGTGGGCGCGAGGGGGCTGGCTGCTCGGTCGTGTGTGATGTAGCGCGGCACGGCAAATTGGAGGGGAAATGCGATCGTGGAGCCAGCCAAGGGGAAAGTTGGAGATGGCACTCACAGCCATGGTGGACAGGCTCGATCAAGATGCAGGGGAAGGGTATGGTGCTGTGGTTCAGGAGAGGAAAGAAGAAGAAATAAAAAGAAGAGAAGATTTATTTGGGATTAGGATTAGGTACGGAGTAGATTACTTAGGATTATGATTTGATTTGATTAGATAGGATTAGTTAGGATTAGTTAGGATTTAGGATGGTGGGTTTGGGGATTTAAAAAATGGGTTTAGAGATAATAGGTTGGATCATATAGGGTTTGGGTTTTAAGCTGGGGCTTGGGCTTAAATATGGGCTATGGTGTAAAATAAGTAGGCAACTAGGTCAAGGGAAAAGATAGAAAATGCAAAAAGAATAAGTATGGGTTTAGAAAAATAGAAAAGAAATAATAATAACAAAATTACATCTTAATAGTAATAATTTAAAATAATCTTTAATGATAACAAAAAAAATTAGTAGTCATAACACATAAGATAATTAATATAATATTTAATACAATATGTATATACATACTAAAATACGATTATTATTATTAAGCCATGTATAAAAAAATTCAGGTATTACAAAATGTATAAATTGATGAACTTCCAAAAGAACAAGAGAAGAGAGAGACAAGAATGCTAGTTAAGATGGCTGCATGCAAGGCTTATCCCTTGTCACATCATAAAAAATGTATCGTATATAGATACTTGAATTATGACACCTCATGTGTCATGTAAGTTTCTCATAATAACTTCATGCTAAAATACAAATATTATGCAGTCTCTCTCGAACAAAAAGAATACACGTACATATACAGATGTATCATCCTTTCAAATACTACGTGTTTACATCCAAATTATAGTGGCAAGAAAAGGCCCAAGTGGGTGGGACGTGTCCAAGATGAGTAGTTACAAGTAGCAACTTTTTTTTATGTGGCTAGAGCCTATAATAAAGATGAGAATGAAGTAAAAACTGGCTTCTCAATCGAAACCATAAATTCATTTACTTTTATTTTCTTTGCTTGAGTTCTGTAATCAAGTTTGTTATTATCTTCTTCAGTGGAGATTCGAAGAATAGTCTAATCTGTAAGTTTACCGTTTTTTTTTTTCGCTTTCTTTATTGCTTTTCAACTTAACTTTGCTCCGGGGTGAAAACTCAACGGATAGGAGTAAATTGATCGTAATCGATCTCTGTTTTTTGAATATAACTTCACCTTCCCTATTTCGCATTAGCTAAGCTTATTTTAAGCATTTAAAACAATAGAATTGAGTGAGAAGTCTTTATTTGCTTGTTTAATTGGATGTCTGATTTGCCTATTATTATTTAATTCTTTGCTGCGCGTACATTTTTTTTTTCTTTTGCATCACATTTACTTGTGTTTCGATCTGCCTGGCTTCTTTAGCGCCCTTCAATTGTTTTTTTTTTGTGTTGGTGGCGGCTTGTGCGTATTTGATAACTCTTATTGGCTTTAGAATAAAACTGGTAGCACAAGGCTCAGCGGCTAGACCCCCTCTATATTTGAGGGGACCACCTGGGTCAAACGCAAGTTACGTTTTTTTTGAAGGCCACCCTCCAGTTAGGTCGCAAGACTTAAGTAAACACTGTGTATATGCAAAAATTATTAGGAAGAACAATAGTTGAAATAAACACACCAATAGAAATTTGCCTTATATTCTAGTTGATATATATAACATAGAGAAATTTCTCCCTTATAATTAGAAGAGGGGTTGAATGAAATTGAAGAGTCATACCTCTCCTATTTCACCCTCTTCCTTTTAGTTTCTCACCTCTTTTTTCTAAATATCTAAATAGGCTTCAAACATCATATCGGTTTGAGTGTATCTGTGTATATTGGAGATGTAATGGTCTAGTTTAGCATAATTCATGAAATTATGATGCCATTTAAGTTTAAAAAAAATTGAAGTTTGTATATGCACAAATCTTAGTTTCAAAAATTTAGCAAACCCAAGTGATTGTTTGGCTAACAGAAATTTCATGATTATAAAAATTTTGCTTAGACAAGAGTTTCTGAAAATTTCACTGACTTTAAAGATTTTCATTTTGAAATTTTAGAAACTTCATTTTGGTAAGAAAAATTGCCAAACAAATTTGTTGTGCGCAAGACAACAACCTCTCTGAGGAATCCACCAACTAGGCGGAGTCTGATGCAGCCGGAGATGTAACCAACACAATAAGAACAAAGAACAATAAAGAAAAACAATCAATACAGTATTTAACGAGGTTCGGTAACGTGCCTACGTCCTCGGGGCAAGGGAGAGAGAGATTTTATTGATTCAACAATCAATACAAACTAATACAAGAGGGATACTTGAGCGAACTTTTAGAGATACAATACATGAGGACTCTAACCCTTATTTATAGCCACAGAGTCCATGGGTTTAAGGAAACCCCGAATGAATTCGATCCCAAACAGAAAAGGAATCTGAGTCCTAAAAGGAAAGTCAAAACGTGTCTGTCGATACCAACCCATGACCACAGTCGACCGGGCGGTTGACCGGACCCTAATCGAGAGCAGCCTGCTTTCAGTCGGTCGACCGGACGGTCGACCGCTCCTTGCCACGGTCGACGGGCGGTCGACCGCGCTAACCTTGTGCACATCATGCACACCGATCGACCGTGCGGTCGACCGGGAGCTTATCCTGGCCTGCTCAATGCGTCATCTTGCTCCTTTGTCTTCCGATCTCTGTGCTACCTTCTTCCATCTCCTCTATCTCCTCTTTCCTTACAATTCTCCACCTCGGTGAAGATTTTCTAAATCTGAGCCGATCTCCAACGAACTTGAGTCTATCACCTGGCGAAATCGACATACGATCTCGGCTTGAGCGCTCCGGACGAAATCGACACACGATCTCAATGAAATCGACACACGATCTCGTCTTGGAACCTGTAGCTCAGCTATCAACTGGGATGCACCACACATGCCTTCCCTACACTTCACCTTAGGAGAACTTCCATACATGCCGATCACCGAATGTGTCTCTTACTCAGCAACTACATGACCTCACGAAGAACTCATCATGAGTCAACACTGACTCTCAAACTGACTGGCTCTATCTAGTCTATATGTCTTCAGCTGGCGGTCCAACCAAATCTGAGTAGAGCACACCGAACACTATCATTGGCTTTAACAATTGGATGCACACCCCCTCATGTAAGCTTAACCATCTTCTCACTAGAAGATCAACTGTTCATCGAGATCACAATGCTTCACCTTTACGTGAAGTCTAACTCTCCACCTCTATGTGAAATCCCAATCAGCTTCTCGAGAATCCAAACAGCTTCATGCGGGTTGCATCACCAAATGTGACTGCGCCTTTATGGCTGCCCACATACCTTGCCCAAAGGATCAAGCCAACCGTAGTTCATTTAAATGAGCTCCATCAAGCTCAAGCACTTGTACCTGAATCTTCAGCAGCAAACCTATCTGGCTGAGTCATATGAACCTCCTCACTGCCATCATGGAGAATAACGGCCTTCAACTTGAGCTTGTCACAGTCACAAGTTTGAGATTCATGCTTCTTCACCTACGTGCGTGGTTTTACCTTGGTTTCAATGGCTGCAAATAATTTGACATTCTTATCTATGTCTTCAACCTGTTCAGTGTCAAGCCGGCTACATGATCTTCACCCGGTGTCACATCCGGTGAAGTCTTCACTGATACCGAACCAACTGGAGATGGTGGAGTAGCATCAACCTCACCCGCTGTGATACTTCCTTGGTCTCCATCCTCTCCACCTGCTGAGAGACGATAGACTTTAACACTGAAGTCTCATCAAACGTTACATGCTGACTCAACACGACCTTCTTGTTTTTGGGGTCCCATAACCTGTAGCCTTTCATATTTCGCTTGACACCCAAAACACAAACTTCTTTACTCGCGGATTCACCATGCCATCCTTGGCACTGAGTAGGTCGTGTTGGCCCAAAGGCCCATCACTCTGTTTTGATGATGATCAACTCATGTAGTTTTGTTTACTAATGATCTTGTGTTTAATTAGTGACAGATTTGTTATCAAGATCTTAGTAGGTGTGGAGCTTCAACAAAGGATTTAAAGACAAGTTTTGGAGCCTACACCGGTTTGATTCACGAGCCTATGCATCAAGATTACATCAAGTACTCAAGAGGAGTCGAGCTTGTTGGATTGCATTTGGACCAAGTCAAGATGTTAAGAAGACTTCAAGTGAAGACTTCAAGAAGATCAAGACTTGTGTTTAGGTATAAGATTTTGTTTTTGTTTAATTAAAAATGTAAAGGATAGAGTAGTTGGTGGATTGCTCAAGTATATACACACACACACTCTTGATAGTTTTATTTTTACAAAAGAATTTTTATTTTGGAAAATACATGTTTGGATTTTGGTTTTCATGTTTACTTATCTTTCAACCAAAATAAAGTTTAGAGCTTAATGTTAAAAACTTAGATATTTCATCTTATTTGTGTAGTGGATCATATCCATACACACTATGCTTTAATGAGTTCAAAATATCTACTTTTTATTTAAAGGAGTTTTGGAAAACAAGATTTTAGAAAATACAAGTTTTCAATTGAGCCAATATTTCCATATTACAAAATAGTCCAATCTTTTATAACATGCCTTGATTTTGTGCAAGCATGTTTGTTTATCAAAGTATATTGGTAAAACTATTTTTGTAGATTTTAAGTATTTTATGGGATTTTGTTTCAACCAAAAGACTTAGTTTTAAATCTCAGAAAAATTGTTTTCAGGCTTCAGATAGTCGACTTACTACCTTTATAGTCGACTAACTCTGAAGTCGGTCGACCGGCGTGCACAGTGTGCACGCCTTGACCTGGCAGATGGCCGGTCGACCGACCGAGTCGATCGGAACTGAGAGCAGTGCTCTCTGTTCTTATGGGTCGACCGGACGGTCGACCGGAGGCTCCAATGGTCTGATTTTTGACCGTTGGCGGTCGACCGGGCGGTCGACTGACAGGTCTGACAGACCCCAACGGCTAGTTTTTGACAGCCTATAAATTTGGGGGTTTGGTCATTGTTTTGATAAAGATTTGAGGAGAGCTTTGAGCCAGTTTTTCCCACTCTATTAAAAGATTTTTCTCCACAAATTTGAGAGCTAATTTTCCAATCAAAAGGGGAGTTTTTATTAAGAGTGTAAAAGAGAATTTCTGAGTTTTCCTCCACCATCTCTTTCCTAGTTTTCTCACACAAACACTGAGCCATCCATTGCTATTCATCTTATAGGAGTGTTGTAGTGAGAGGATTTTAGGTGATCAAGAGTTGTGATCACCAAAGTTCTACGTTTGTTCTTTGAGAAGGCGGACGGTTGTGTTCGCATTGTTTCGGGTCCTAGTGTGGACTCGGTGTTTCGGGTTCGAGTGCGAACTCCTTGTTTGGGTTCGGCCTCGGCGAGCCGGTGGGCTTGCGTGTGTATGGGACTAGAGAGTCCGAGGGTTTGTAGGTGTTGCGGCACCGGGGAGAGATCCATTGGGATCTTGCATAGTGGAAATCCTTCGTGTGTCGAAGGCGGGGATGGGATGTAGAGCAAGGGTGCTCGAACCTCAAAACAAATCCCTTGTGTTTGCGATTGCTCACTCTCTCTCTCTTTGTCTCTTGTTTATATCTTGCATACTTTTATTGTGTTTATTATTATATGCTTGATACACTTGTGTGCTCATATTGATATACATGCTTGGGTTGTTTGCTAACACTTGTATTTAACCAAGAGAGCAACGCGACACCTCAACCATTCAAGGGGAATCTAGAGGAGTTTGTCCAGAGCCCTTCACGGGGAATTCGGCAACACTCTTGTGTTATACGTGGCGTTAGTGTAAAAATTTTATTTGGTCATAATTGTTTTTAGCTTTCGCATTATTTGGCATTAAGTGACCATTAGATTAGCCATCACCTATTCACCCCCCCTCTAGGTGAACTTTCAATTCGTATCAGAGCTTGGTACTCTGATTTGGTCTAACAACCTAGAGTTAAAGATCCTCATTTTTAGGCTAATCACTAATTTGTACATACACCATGGACTTCATGTCATCACCCATGTTTGACATGCTTAACATCCATATATGGAAGGTGAAGATGTCCTTGTACCTCAAAGCCCTAGGTATTCATGTTTATCTTGCCACAACTAATAATGCATATTGTTTAAATGATAAGAATTATGAGGCTAATGCAAAAGCCCTTAATGCTTTAATGAGTACCCTAAATGATGATTACTTATCTAGGGTTGCTAACATTGATTTGGCTTTTGTAGTGTGGAACACCCTCCTCTCCCTTGGCGAAAAAGAACAATATTATGCCGGGAGCGATTTGGATGTTGGAAGCGACATCTCCAACGTGTGCTACATGGTCCAAGGGGATAACCCCCTTGAGGTAACTACCGAATCCGAGGATGAGGACATGTCATATGATGAGCTTACTACATTTTGTCAATTATTGCTTGAGAAATATGACATAATTAAGAAAGAAAATAAAAATTTGAAAAAGAAGTATGAGTGCATGCATATAGAAAATGATTCATTTAGATCTAAGATTGCATGTTTAGAAAAAGAAAATAAAGTTTTGAAAAATGAGAATGTTTCCCTTATGTCTAAACTAAATGATTTGTGTGAAGGGAACACTATTTTGAAGGATAAATTGATTTGGTGGAAAAACAAAAAGAAGTTGTTTTTCAAGAAAATAAATCTTTGAAAAGAAAAGTTTTTGAAAAGGAAAAAGATTTTGTATCTAAAAAGAAAAACAAAAATGATTCTTTATCTCATCATGCTTTACATGCCACCACTAATGAGATTAAAGATTTGAAAAATAAAATGGAATGTTTGAGTTCAACTTTGTAACTCTTGTGCATTTAATCATTCTAGGTTGGAATCATTGTTTCAAAAGAAACAAGTTCCCCATCTTCATGCACATCATAATCATGCATTTACTTATGTTGCACAACATGATCACACTCCTACACATAAGCATCTTAAGGTGTACATATGTACACATTGTGGCCACAAAGGCCATTTAGCAAAATTTGTTATGACAAGTTGCATCATTTTAATTTTGCTAATAATAAAAATTTTTGGGTTCCTCACAAGACTAACCCTAAAGGACCCAAGAAAATATGGGTACCAAAATTCCCACCTTGTGTATTTGATGTAGGTGAGGGCTCTCACACAACGTGATAGGAATGGTGCATTGATGGTGGATGCAAATGGATATGATGGACACATTTATTGATGCATCGCTATCAAGGAGTTTTTGGTGGGAAAGACCACCATGCTTGAGTTTTGGAGTTGGTAATAATCTCTAAACTCCCATTTTATTTATGTTCATGCTTGTTCATTCATGATATTTTTAGCATGATCATGTTTTATTTGTTTTTGTGCTTCATGTGGTAAAAACATGCTTAAATGTAGTTTTTATCAAAACTTGTATTATACATGTACAATAGTGAGTTACACGTGACTTATATATGTTTGCACTTCATGCTCATTTGTACCCACTATATGCACATGTATAGAGTAGTTTTGATGATTCTCATTTATACTTGTTTTGCCAATTTTCGTGTTTTACTTCATGTATATGTATTTTTAATTCAAATCTAATAAATATACATGTATACCCGTGAGTCTCTTGCCTTCATGCAAATACAATTGATAGACTCTTTTATGTTTGGGATATGTATGTATATTGTTAGGATTGGATAAATCATACATATACCTAGAAGTTTGTTTGTTTTATTGAAAAATGATTTTTCATGTTTTAATAAAAATTTGATACATGATCATTTTGAGCTTAAATGACTATTTTCATGTAAATGCTATATACATGTTTCTTGAACACTCACACTTTATTTATTTTGTCATGACTTTGATTCATGAACATATTTTTGAGCTTCATAAATCGAGTGTCAATTCTTGTATTTGGTATGATTCATGAAATACATATGCTTTGATTTCATGATTTTGAAGGATCTTTAACTAGTTTTTCAAAAAAAATTTTAACTAGTTATTGTTCCTCATTTGGTAGAGTTTTTCAAACAAAACTTATTTTTCAAATCTATTTTTGAAAACCTTACCCTCAATGGGAGGTTGGATGGGAGATCATGTTCATGTATGCTTTAAAATGAAAATCATTTAAAACTTGAACCATGAGTTGGGTGGTAGTTATATGATGTATACACTTGATCATTATTGTTGTTTCAATTGGTATCATTGAATTCTTTCAATTGGTATCTAAATTGATAATTTTTTTATATACTCATATTTTGTTTTCTTATATATGTATGTATCAATGTCAATTGGTATACTCATTTTATACATATATATGATTTTCATGTGCTTAACTTACAATTGGTTCACTCTTTTAAAAAGCACAAATTTATGATGAAAAATAAATTTTTTTTTTTGATCATTATGTTGCTATTGGTATCAATATGTTTCAACTTCATATTTGTTAAATTTCAATGGTATCAATATGATTTACAATAATGATTATTTTCATTTTGGTATCTTAAAATTTGTTTGTTTTACAAAAGCTCTGATACCTTTAAAAATTTTGTTTAAGAAAATTATAAAAACAACAACATTTTTTATTTGTATTTCTTATATGCAAGGAGAGCTTAACATCTCTTCTACATATAGATTCATGTTGAGTGTATTGTATATTGAGGAGCGTGACATCTTCTTTATGTGGTACACTGTGTAGGGGGAGCTTCACATCTCCTTTTATGCATTACATAATATGTGTTATGTGAATTAGGGCTAGTCATCCCTTCTTCATGTAATGCATATGTGTAGGGAAGCTAACTTATCGTCTTCCTCTTCATGAATGTATATCGCATATAACCTTTTATTGATATGTTTGACCCCTTATTGATCTCTTTGTTTATGACAAAAGGGGGAGAAAGATTTGATGATTTTGTTTTACCTTAAACCCTTTGTTGAAGATTGACAAAAAAGGGGAGAGGTATTTGCTATATATGCATGTTTTTATAGAAGAATTTATGTTTACGCATATATGTTTTGTTTGCAAATAGGAGAAAAAGATTTTGTGATTTTTGTTTTATGCTTGATTAGCATGTTTACTCCTACATTTGCATACATGTTTATGTGCCTTCATTGCATATTTATTATTTATTGTTTATGCATGAGTTAAGGGGGAGCTTCTTTGGAGCTTTACTTTAATCCATGCATATATAACTTCATGAGTTTTGTCATCATCAAAAAGGGGGAGATTGTTGGCCCAAAGGCCCATCACTCTAGTTTTGATGATGATCAACTCATGCAGTTATGTTTACTAATGATCTTGTGTTTAATTATTGACAGATTTGTTATCAAGATCTTAGTAGGTGTGGAGCTTCAACAAAGGATTTAAAGACAAGTTTTGGAGCCTACACTGGTTTGATTCACGAGCCTATGCATCAAGATCACATCAAGTACTCAAGAGGAGTCAAGCTTGTTGGATTGCATTTGGACCAAGTCAAGATGTTGAGAAGACTTCAAGTGAAGACTTCAAGAAGATCAAGACTTGTGTCTAGGTATAAGATTTTATTTTTGTTTTAATTAAAAATGTAAAGGATAGAGTAGTTGGTGGATTGCTCAAGTATATATACACACACACTCTTGATAGTTTTGTTTTTACAAAAGAATTTTTATTTTGGAAAATACATGTTTGGATTTTGGTTTTCATGTTACATATCTTTCAACCAAAATAAAGTTTAGAGCTTAATGTCAAAAACTTAGATATTTCATCTTATTTGTGTAGTGGATCATATCCATACACACTATACTTTAATGAGTTCAAAATATCTAGTTTATTTAAAGGAGTTTTGGAAAAACAAGATTTTGGAAAATACAAGTTTTCAATTGAGCCAATATTTCCATATTACAAAAATAGTCCAATCTTTATATAACATGCCTTGATTTTGTGCAAGCATGTTTGTTTATCAAAGTATATTGGTAAAAACTATTTTTGTAGATTTTTAAGTATTTTATGGGATTTTGTTTCAACCAAAAGACTTAGTTTTAAATCCCAGAAAAATTGTTTTCAGGCTTCAGATAGTCGACTTACTACCTTTATAGTCGACTAACTCTGAAGTCGGTCGACCGGCTCGGTCGACCGACGTGCACAGCGTGCACGCCTTGACCTGGCAGATGGCCAGTCGACCGACTGAGTCGATCGGAACTGAGAGCAGTGCTCTCTGTTCTTTTGGGTCGACCGGACGGTCGACCGGAGGCTCCAATGGTCTGATTTTTGACCGTTGGCGGTCGACCGGGCGGTCGACTGACAGGTCTGACAGACCCCAACGGTTAGTTTTTTGACAGCCTATAATTTGGGGGTTTGGTCATTGTTTTGATATAAGATTTGAGGAGAGCTTTGAGCCAGTTTTTCCCACTCCATTAAAAGAGTTTTCTCCACAAATTTGAGAGCTAATTCTTCCAATCAAAAGGGAAGTTTTTATTAAGAGTGTAAAAGAGAATTTCTTGAGTTTTCCTCCACCATCTCTTTCCTAGTTTTCTCACACAAACACTTGAGCCATCCATTGCTATTCATCTTATAGGAGTGTTGTAGTGAGAGAATTTTAGGTGATCAAGAGTTGTGATCACCAAAGTTCTACGTTTGTTCTTGAGAAGGCGGACGGTTGTGTTCGCATTGTTTCGGGTCCTAGTGTGGACTCGGTGTTTCGGGTTCGGGTGCGAACTCCTGTTTGAGGTGCGGCCTCGGCGAGCCGGTGGGCTTGCGTGTGTACGGGACTAGAGAGTCCGAGGTTTGTAGGTGTTGCGGCACCAGGGAGAGATCCATTGGGATCTTGCATAGTGGAAATCCTTCGCGTGTCGAAGGGGGGGATGTAGAGCAAGGGTGCTCGAACCTCGAAACAAATCTCTTGTGTTTGCGATTGCTCACTCTCTCTCTCTCTCTCTTTGTCTCTTGTTTATATTTTGCATACTTTTATTGTGTTTATCATTATATGCTTGATACACTTGTGTGCTCATATTGATATACATGCTTGGGTTGTTGCTAACACTTGTATTTAACCAGGAGAGCCAACGCGGCACCTCAACCCTTCAAGGGGAATCTAGAAGAGTTTGTCCAGAGCCCTTCACGGGGAATTCGGCAACACTCTTGTTTTATACGTAGTGTTTAGTGTAAAAGTTTTATTTGGTCATAATTGTTTTTAGCTTCCGCATTATTGGCATTAAGTGACCATTAGATTAGCATTACCTATTCATCCCCCCCTCTAGGTGAACCTTCAGGTCGGACTTCTAAATTCCTACAGTAAATTATGATCTGAGCAGCTTTCCCAGATCAAAATTTTCAAAAGAGTTTTACCTCATATCACAGTCGATCTATTTATAAGATGGCTAGCATACACAATCGCCTTAACCCAAAAATGATTTGTCTAATTGTGCATTAGACAACAACCACCAAACCTTCTCCAGCAAGGAACGATTTACTTCCTTAGCCAACTCATGTACCTTCTGTGAACTAAGTACCAATACCAGTGTTCTGGCCAAATCGTAGGAATTGGTTCATGTCTTTCAACATTACCAATCTATAGCTCCTTAATCTTCCTACCTGTCTGCTTCTCCATTCTTGCTTTCCACTTCACCAACATATCTAGGGCTTCACACCTTTGTCTCATGGGATATATCCAACAATGCCTAGATAAACTATTAATAAAAGAGACAAAGTACTTGTGACCTTCAAGAGATGCAGTCTTAGCAGGTCCGAAACGCTTATGTGAACAAAATCAAGAAGACCTTCTGAGTGGTGAGTACTGGTGCTGAATTCACCTTCTTCTTGTCCAGAATGCTGTGTTCACCCTCCAAGTTGTAGGTAGCAACACCTTCTAATGATCCCTTCTTTATAGGAGCTTGCAAAGACCTTTCACCTTCTTGTCTGACCTTCACCTGCCAGACCTTTATGCAACCATCATCTGAAGAACTAGAAGCCTTCACCTGACCTGTAACAGTACTACCCTTTAAGTAGTAGAGATTGTTCCGACGGACGCCCTTCATCACCACCATTGAGCCTTTGATCATCTTGAGAACACTATCTCATATAAATACCACAAGACCCAATGCTTCTAAAGCACCAATAGAGATAAGATTTCTTTTGAGTTGAGGTACATACCTCACCTCCTTCAATTATCGTACTATCCCATCTTCCATCTTGATACAGACTGTTCCCATCCTTTCTATGTTACACGGATGATCATCATCCATGACCGTGTAACATCCATCTAGCTTCTCAAAACTAGAAAATCAGGCCCTGTTCGGGCACATTGATAGGTGGCTTCGGTATCTAAGATCCACTAAGAATTATCTGAGTAATCAACAGTAGGAGTAGTAAAAGATAGAGAGAATACCGATGAGTCTAAATCGATCCACCCAGATTTTGGCTCAGTGTTTGACTCAATCTTCTTACCTTGGCCTTCGGGCAATCAACTTTCCAGTGCCCTAGCTCCTTGCACAAGGCGCACTAATTTCTCTTCAGATCTCTGAAGCCTGATCTGGATGATCTTCCCTGATCATCTCTTTTCTTCCTATTGGAACTCCTACCTTTTACCGCCAATGTCTCTATTGTTGTGTTCCCCGAAGAAGACAACTTGTCCTGTCTCCTTACTTTATAACTCACAAGAGCAGTAGACACCTCACTGTAGTTAAGGGATTTTCTTCCATTGATCAATGTAAGAGTAAAGGTCTCATACTCTTCCCTAGGAAGAGAATCAAAAGAAATACCACCTTATCCTCTTTATTGGTCTCCACATCTATATTAACTAGATCTGTAAGAAGCCTCATGTAGCGATTCAAGTGTTCATTGATGGAGCATCCTCTTTGCATCTGAAAACTATAAGCTTACTCTTCAACTGCAAACCGCGATTCTATGCTTTTCGTCAGATACTTCTTCTCCAGGATCTCCCACAGCTGCCTCGCAGATGTCTCATGCAACACATGATACTTGATGTATTGTGTCAGACAAGACCTGGTCAAGCCACACGCCGTACGGTTCATCTTGTCCCAATTTTCTTCTGTTGTTGATGCGCACTTCTTCTCCAACCGTAAGTGTCTTCGAGGTGTAATGCCGTTAGCGCATCCATCACCTCACACGTCCACATACCAAAGTTGTTTTATGCCGTTGAACTTAACCACATCAATCCTCAACGGATGTGGATTCATGGTTGTACCTTCTCCAGCCATCTTCTCAACTAATCCTCAAAGCAATGCGCGAAACAAACGGAGTTAGGTAAAACAAATTAGATAAAGAAAGGATTTTTACCTCCACGTGAAACCCTCGAAGGGTTTTCTGAAACAATCTGCTCTTCCAAATTGATTCCTCGAGCAATCTACATGCTGTTTTGAGATCGACACACGATCCTACAAATAATCCCGACGCCACTCCGAGACGACACACGATCTCCCCCAAACAACAACTGATGTCTTGAAATCAATACTTGATCCCACGCCGAACCTGGGATGCTCTGATACCAATTATTGTGTGCAGGACAACAACTACTCTGAGGAATCCACAACTAGGCAGAGTCTGATGCAGCGGAGATGTAACCAACACGACAAGAACAGAGAACAATAGAGAAAAGCAATCAACATAGTATTTAATGAGGTTCGCAAACGTGCCTACGTCCTCGGGGCAAGGGATAGAGAGATTTTATTGATTCAATAATCAATACAAACTAATACAAAAGGGATACTTGAGGGAACTTTCAGGGATACAATACATGAGGGCTCTAGCCCTTATTTCTAGCCATAGAGTCCCTGAGTTTAAGGAAACCCCGATTGAATTTGATCCCAAACAGAAAAGGAATCCGAATCCTAAATGGAAAGCCAAAACGCGTCTGTCAGTCGACCGCCGGTCGATCGACCCATGTCCATGGTCGACCGGGCAGTCGACCGGACCCTAACCGAGAGCAGCCTCCTTTCAGTAGGTCGACCGGGCGTTCGATCAATCCTTGCCACGATCGACCGAGCGGTCGACCGGGCTAACCCTGTGCACATCGTGCACACCGGTCGACCGGGCGATCGACAGGCCTTCTCCACCGGTCGACCGTAGCGGTCGACCGAGAGCTTATCTTGGCCTACTAATGCGTCGTCTTGCTTCTTTGTCTTTCGATCTCTGTACTACCTTCTTCCATCTCCTCTATCTTCTCTCTCCTACAAAGCAATGCTTCATTCTTTGGGTTTAGCCTTCAAAATTTCATAAAATCATAGTTTCAGTGTAATGCCCCTAATTTTCACACACAGCTGCAATATGGAGGGAACTTCAAAGCCATTATAATATAATACATAACTCGGACAAGTAAGAATATAAAGTAAGAAATGAAACAACAAGGGTAGAGACCCGACATGAGAGAGAAATACATGACACACACACACACTTGTGTCATTCCGGAAGGATTCGTGCTCCCGTATCCTTCCCACTCAAATACAACCCTCCGACATATGAATATAAGATCTACTCCTTTGAAGTTGATCTATATTATTTAAAGTATCTATAAACAAAATCAAGTGTTTTAAATACTTTTTGTCCATCCATCAATCGGCGCAAATAGACGGCCAAAAGAGTGAGTTGGTTAGATTTATGTCTTTACACATATAAATTCTCAATCTGGCCATTTAATCATGATTTAAAATATTAAAAAAATACTACAAACCAATTTTTATTAGGTTTCAAATGTTTATACTGTTAAACTAACTAACTCACTATTTAGGTCGTCTATTTTTCTACTTGATGCATGAGCAAAAAGTATTCAAAATATTTGATTATTGGTTTAAATACTTGAAATAATATAGATCAACTACAACAGAGAGTGGATCTTGTATTCGAATGTCGGATGTTGATATTTGAGTGGAAAGGATTTGGTCTCGAATCCTTTCAGAATAACACAAGTCTCTCTCTCTATTATATAATATGTATGTAGGTATATATATATATATATATAATATATATATATATATATATATATATATATATATATATCTATATAATAATATATATATATATATATATATATATGTATTAATTTGAGTGGGAAGGATTCGGCCTCGAATCCTTTTGGAATGACACAAGTCTCTCTCTCTCTCTCTTTCTATATATATATATATATATATATATATATATATATATATATATATATATATATATATATATATATATATATATATATAACAGAAGTATCGAGGAAGCCAAAGCACACACACACTTTAAATATTAATTTCAAAACATACACTTTTCGTGCACGATTTCCCCCGATCAAATTTGGCGCCGTTGCTGGGATGGAAACAGTTTGATCTCACATTTTGTTAACTTTTCTTCTTTGTTTTGGTGTGCAGGTCAAATTCTTTAGCATTGCAAAAGTCCACACTTTCTCTTGTGTGGTTGGGTAAATTCTTGTATATTCTGCTGTTAGTTTTTATTTATATTACATGTTCACTATAATAATTTTAAGAACTAAAATACGGTAATTGGATGTTTTAAATAGTTTAGACATTTGCATCTAGGCACATGTCGATGTCAATTCTAATATATTGTATTTGGTTCTTGTGTAGTTATGATCTAGACGAAGGTGTACATATTGCATTGCATATAGTTAGGACAAACACGTGGGTGATTTAATCTCTTTTTGTGTGTCATTCTTATCTATATTGGACATTTGCACGAATTAAATTTATGGGAAAAACTCAATACAACATAAGGTGAGGAAGTCATTACCCACCCTTAGCCCAAAAAATCACCTCCCCACTCACACAACCCAAGCCTAAATAAATTTGTTAGACGTTGACCCTTAGGGACATCTCGGACTCATTTAGGAGATTGACATAAGGAAAAGTTGTTAGAAGTTAACTCTTATCAAATCAGTGTCTAAGGTTGAGGATTAAGAGGCGAAATCTCGAAGAACAGTGGTTTGACATAGTTAGGCCCGTTGCTCCGGCCAGGTACCTCCCACTGATCTTGCCCTTATCTGAACGATTAACTCGTAGTCAGATTTCGATAATATACCCCCCGTGGACAGTCTAACAGTTAGGAGTCGTCTGGGTATAAGTCAACCTAGCATAGGCTTGTTTTCTTTTTCTTTTTCTTTGTTTGTTTGTTTGTTTGTTTTCTTTTTTGTAAATTGTGAAATTGATTTTAACAACAACAATTTTTCAATCATAATATGAATCCATATTTCAACACGACCTCATTTGACTCGGATAACTCCGACCCAGTTATGCACAATATGAACCAATCATATATGCCGGTTTGGGATTATCCAACTCAATATAACTCATATCCCCAATCTTATGATTATAATTTTTAAAATAATTTTCATTCTTCACAGAGTCAATGGGGATTTACCTCCCCCGAGTCAAATTTTCAACACATTGTCCAAATTTTCACAATATTTATTTTCCAATTTTGATTCATATTATTCTTTTCCTAAACTACCAATTGAAGAAAAATCATCATTGGAAGGAGTGTGGAAGAAGAGATAAGGCCCAAAAATAATTTGAAAAAACGGTAGCCTCATCATGTCCACAAATTTTTAAAATTCATGTAGTTCTTTTCTAGAACAACTTAAAGAAAATCATTGTGGAAAAAAATTATAGAATTCGTGCAAGAGACCGAGCGCATAATGCAAAATACGATTAACTTTCCATGTCTACCAAATGTTCATACGACTCACGAATCATGTTATTTGGAAATTCAGCTTCAAGTTCATCTTACCAACCTGAACTTGACCAACATCAAATTCTTGATAGTTTGACAAGTTATCCAATTTTGAAATTAAACTTGAAGATGAATGTGAACCTGAGCTTCAATTTAGGAATTCGAGTCCAATCCTTGAATCAATATCGACTCTTGTAGTGTTACCTAAACTAAGTAACGTTCTTGACCCAGTTTTGATTCCATAATTTCTGAACTTGAATCGATCATCTTACCCATCATATTCCTTCCATGGATGAAAATCAAGACTCAATTCATTACATCCATTGAACTTGCCCAAAATTTTGAAAACCACCTTGATATTTTGACAAGTGTCCTTTTCCTAAAATTGAATTGAGCTTGAAAGTGATCCTGAACCTCAATTGATAATTTCATTTCACTTTTTGATTCAATAATGACTCCGATATCTTCACCAGAGTTTTTCTCTATTCGGAATCAACATTGAATCCTGTACTAGTACACTGTGAAATTGAATCACCAATATCTTATGATCACACTTCATTGATGAGAAAAGTGTGTGAACATCAATTCTTTAGTTTGGACCCCATTTTTGAATCAATTTGGACTCCCCCTTTTGAATCTCGACTTGATCTGGTCAAATTCTCGAGTCGGTATGGTTTTATTCCTATTTCATTTGAGTTCAAATCAATCATCTCCCAAAATCACACTTCATTATTGGACAAAGATGTTGAAGAAAATGACTCAGTAATTATTTTTGAAAATTAGAAATTAGATGGGGACAATTTTTTTAAATAAGACCATTTACTCAATCATTCTTTTATTGGGTCGTATTAGAGAGGTCACTGGTGGGTTGCTGCAAGATCAATGATTTCTTGATTGGGTCGCAACGCTGGCCCAATCAGACCACCACGGAGCCACCACTATGAGGTAATTTTCTTTCCCTTTCTATTTGTTTCATGAATATACACATTTACGATGCATTGAGGACAATGGCATGAGATAAGTGTGGGGAGAGATTTTACTAACGTAGGTTGTTTTAAATTTCTTTCTTTTACACTTCTTTTTAGAAAATTTTAGATTTTTTGTATAAAACTCTTTCTTTTCTTTTTATAAAACTTTTGAAATAGAGAAATAGTTTTGATTTATTTTAAAGAAAAATTAAGATTATCTAGGAATTAAGAAGACTTAAAATTATGAATTTTTAAACCAAGTCAAAATAATAGATCTTATTTAAATTTTAGGATAAGAAATTATAAAATGAAAAGATAATTTGATCTTGAATTTTTTGCCTTAGATTTATGCACTTCACACTTACACAATTTTGAGATTGAAACAAAAACTGAAAATGTCATAAAAAATACTATAAAAATATATAAAAATGATTATAAAATCACTTATTGAAGTTTGGGTAATTATGCTTCAGGAAGCATGATTATTCACGCCTAAAATGTTGGCAAAAAATAAAATAATCCCCTTTAGTTTTGTGGCCTTGTTTTCTCGAGTTCTTAAGTACGAGGGATGTTTTCTAATCTGGTGCCCTAAAACTATCTGTTTGGGAGTCACCAGCTAAAAACTCACTATCCGAGTAAGTTAGAAAGCCTAAGAAAACTAAAAGAAGAAAAAATAATAATAATATAACTAAATGAGATGACAGTTAGAGTCGATGTCCAAAAATCTTCACAGTTCACAAAGTGCATATTTTTCTAAGAGTTTTATGAAAGATCAAAGAATCGATTTAATTTTAGATTCTTACGTTTAATTTATAATAAGATTTTGCATTTTGACTTAGTTTAAGAAAAGAATTCTTGCTATTAACCTATGACCTTAGATCACTTAAATTTTCGTAAATTTTTTTAACACTTTCTATATTTCAAAATGTATTTTCAAAATACTAACATTTGATTTCCTTTTTTTATGGTTTTGTGGGGTATAATCCGCTGAAAACCCTCAGGAGACAAACTCCTCCTCTGGGCGAAATCTAGAGGTTTAAAGGCTTATTTCACATGCTCAATGCAATTGCGTCACCTGCGAAGTGGTGTAATAATTTTCTCAGTTTTTATTTTGCTCGGGACGAGCAAAAATAAGCGTGGGGGTGTGATTAGTCTCTAAAATTGTATAATTTACCACATCTTCACATTTATTTAATATTAAATCCTGTTAATAAGACATCTCTTACATGTTTCTAGGTCCATGACATGAAATAAAGAAGAAGACTCAAAATTACCATTTAATTGTGATTAAAAGCTACAAAGATAGTCATTAACTTTGGAGGGTGAATCTGTTTAAAACCGGGTGCCCATATCTAGAAACCTGAGAATACATCAGATAGGGGGCGGAAGTGACAGCGCGTGGCAGGCGGAGCGGCACGCGCGGCCACGCTATGGCCGCGGAAACAGCTGCATTTTCGTGGCTCTTGTGTGCACCCGCGCGCCAAGGTTTGACGCGCGGCTCCTTACCTGTACCCTGGTGCCCCAGTTTGCTTATAAATACCTTGGGATTTCCAGAGCATGGGGAGGAAGAGTTTTGAGGAGTTTTTTCTTTAGTTGTAATGTAGTTTTAGACTAGTTTCTTCTTCTTAGGATAGTTTTTAGGGTTTTCTTCTCCATGTTATTGTTTTAGGGTAGTTTTAGGTTAGTTGTTCTTTCTTCTTCCTCTTTGTATTTTCCATTTTCTTATAGATCTTATAATAGAAAAGAGAGTAGTACATGAGTGGAAAGTAAGAGTGCTTGTAATGAAAGGTGACAATCTATGAAAGGTGTTCTCTTTATTTCTCCTTATTTTCTTCTCTCTAACTCCTTTGACATGTTTAGATAATTTTCTCTCATGACAACTAACTACTAACCACTAACTTGCTAACTTTCTTACTTGATAATTTATATGCATCTAATAGTCTCTACTTGGCCTTGCTCTTGCAAGAGCCATTGATGGCTTATGATGATGGATTCTAACACTCTAACATCCTAACCCTCTAACAAGCTAACATTACTTTATTTCATGCTTACTCTTATTAATTTGATGGTTTAAGTGTAACTTGCACTTGTTTTGTTGAGTTTGGATGTAATGAGTTATCTTATGGGTATGCTTGAAATGCTTTTGAACTAAGATTAGTGATGGCCAGGATACATGTGAGGCAACTATCACAAAGAGGTTAGCATGGTTAGTGAAGCCATTAGTAATAGTAGCAATGGGTTTTCTTCTTTTTAACATTTGTTTTAGATATATTTCAAAAATCACAAACATCTTATCTTTTCTATGTTTCCTACTTCTTCGTGTTTCACGGTACTCTTCTCTTTCATTCTTTATTTCTTTTCTTTTGATTCTGAAAATGTTGAAGAAACTTTAACACACACGTGAACATTCTGGTAAATCTTCTATCGCTTTCGTCCTTGTGAATTTGACTTGTTTTGCCTCTATGCTATAACGGAAGAAGTATCGAGAAAGCTAAAGCAAACACTTTAAATATTGATTTCAAAACATACACGTTTCGTGCACAATTTCCCCCGATCAAATTTTGGCGCCGTTGCCGGGAATGGGACGGTTTGATCTCACGTGTTGTTAACTTTTCTTCTTTATTTTTGGTGTGTAGGTCAAATTTTTTTAGCATTGTAGAAGTCCACACTTTCTCTTGTGTGGTTGGGTAAATTCTCGTATATTCTTATATTCTGCTGTTAGTTTTTGTTTATATTACCTGTTCACTGTAATAATTTAAGAACTAAAATACGGTTATTAGATGTTTTAAAATAGTTTAGACATTTGCATTTAGGCACATGTCGATGTCAATTCTAATATATTGTATTTTGTTCTTGTGTAGTTATGATCTAGACGGAGGTGCACATATTGTATTGCATATAGTTAGGACAAATACGTGAGTGATTTACTCTCTTTTGTGTTCATTCTTATCTATATTGCACACTTGAACGAATTAAACTTAAGGGCAAAACTCAATACAACATAAGGTGGGGAAGTCATTACCCTCCCTTAGCCCAAAAATCACCTCCCCACTAAGCCTAAATAAAATTTTTTAGACGTTGGCCCCTAGAGACATCTCGGACTCATGTAGGAGATTGACCTAAGGGGAAAGTTGTTAGAAGTTAACTCTTATCAAATCGGTGTCTAAGGTTGAGGATTGAGAGGCGAAAGCTCGAAGAACAGTGGTTTAGTATAATTAAGCCCGTTGCTCCAGCACGGATACCTCCCACTGATCTTGCCCCTACCTGACCGATTAACTCGTGGTCAAATTCTGACAATTTACCCTATGTGGACAGTCTAACCAGTTAGGATCGTCTAGGTCTAAGTTAAACCAAGCATAGGCTTGTTTTCTTTTACTTTTTCTTTCTTTCTTTGTTTGTTTTTTTTTTGTAAATTGTGAAATGGATTTTAACAATAATAATTTTTTCAATCATAATATGAATCCATATTTCAACACGACCTCATTTGACTCGGATAACTCCGACCCGACTATTTACAATATGAACCAGTCATATATGTCGGATTGGGATTATCTGACTCAATATAACCCATATCCCCAATCTTATGACTATAATTCACTGAACTTCTCATTCCAATCTCGTTTGCTTGACGAAACGAATTTCTTGAGTAGCTTAACAATTATCTTATTGAATACTTTCGTTAAACCATTGCAGCAAGGTGATAAGCGGTTGAAGCCACATTCTGAATTTGGTATGTATTGCAAAACTGATAGAATACTTGGCTTGAAAATTGGGGACCATTGTCATGAATAATCCGCCTGGGGATACCAAATTGATGGATGACATGATGCTTAATAAAGTTAACCACGTTGGAAGTTTTGACTTCAATAAGTGGTATAACTTTTGCCCACTTCGAGAAATAGTCAGTTATTGCTAAGATGAACCGATGACCTCTCATTGATGAGGGGCTGATAGGTCCTACGATATCGATTCCCCACGCCTCGAATGGCCACGAAGCAACAGTCGGGTGAAGTAGCTCCGGAGGTTGATGTATGAAGTCTGCGTGAATTTGATAGGCTTTACACCTTTGTGCATATTTAATTGCATCGGCTATCATGGTTGACTAATAATAACCGAGTCTGTGCAATCGATCATTGAGCTTCGGATCTGGTTGATGAGCTCCGCATATACCATCGTGTGCATCTTTAAGCACTTCTTGTGCTTCAGAGTTAGAGAGGCAACGAAGCAAAATACTGTAATATGAGCGGCGGTAAAGTGGCTTTACCATAGGATCACAGTAGAAGTGAAGAGACCTTCATCGGATAGAAGCTGCTTCCTTAGGGTCGTCTGGTAATGTCATGCAGAGCATAGTCAATGAAAGGAAACCGCCAATCTCTAGGTTCGAAGCTTATTGAGGTTACATGGACTTCATTAGTTTCCAATACATGCTTAAGGCAGACAAGGAGTCGAGAGGCCACTGTAAGATGATAAGTTGTGTCAATAGGTAAGGCAAATGGAACCGCTAGTGCAGCCAAAGCATCTGCCTTAGTATTTTGGAAACGAGACATATGACCAATGTAAAAGCCATCAAATGATTTAACTATTTTGATGACTGTATGGTGATAAGGTACCGAGTCTTCACGCCGAACCTCGTATTCTCCTTTAACTTGATTGTCAATTAGGTTTGAATCATCATAAGCCTCAAGGTAGCGTACTCCCATTTGATGAGCGAGCTGAAGGCCGATGAATAGGGCATTATATTCTGCTACATTGTTAGAACAAGTTGTTGTCAATGAAAATGCCGAGGAAGGATATGATTTGAGGTGAGATAAATACCAACCCACACCAGCGATTATCTTACCTTTGGGGCCTGTTCTTGATGTTCCATCAAAGAACATCTGCCACACTTCATCCTCTGAGATCATATTGGATTCGAAAATCTCATATGGAATATCTTTATGAAGTTTTGAGTTCTCCGAAACCGGATGAGTTGCCAGAAAGTCTGCAAGGGCTTGCCCCTTGACCGTATTTTGAGGGACAAAGAGCATGTCATATTAAGACAGGAGGATGGCCCACTTAGCTAACCTTGAATTCAGCGATCCTAGTTTTATCATGAGGATACATAAGGGATTAACTTTGAAAAAGACATGTATAGTCTGACCAACCAAGTAATGCCGCGTCTTTTGAACCGCGAAGATAAGAGCTAAACATTTCTTCTCGATAGGATTATATTGGGACTCAGCTCCTATCAGGTCCTGCTCAGATAGTAAATGGTGTGTTCATGGCCTTCGTTATTCTTTTGGAAAAGAAGAGCATCCAAAGAGTGGTCTATAGTTTTTACATAGAGCAAGAATGATTTTCCTGATGTGGGAGCCACCAGGACTGGAGGCTTAGGCAGGTACTCTTTAATATTTTCGAAAGCCTCCTGGCAGGTTTTATCCCATACAAAAGAAACACCCTTTTTCATAAGCCAGGTGAATGGTTGACAATGGCCTGAGAGATTTGTAATGAATCTTCAGATATTGGCCAACCTACCTTGCAGACCCTTGAGTTCTTTAAGATTCTTTTGTGGTTGCATGCTCTGAATAGCTTTGTCCTTGTCTGGGTCAAGATGAATTCCTTTTGATGTGACAATGAATCCCAGAAACTTGCCACTTGAAATGCCTAAGAAGGACTTTATTGGGTTAATTTTCAGCTGATAAACTCGCATTATATCGAACACTATTTTTAAGTCACGAAGATGATTATTTTTATCGCGACTTTTGACAGCAATGTCGTCGACATAACACTCTACCATTTTTCAGAGGTAGTTACGGAAGATTGTACTCATTGCACGTTGATAAGTTGCTCCAGCATTCTTTAACCCGAAAGGTATAACAGTATCACAGTATACCCCCAATGGTATCCGAAATGAAGTATGCCTTTCATCTTGTGGGTACATCTTGATCTGGTTGTACCTTGAGAAGCCATCCATAAAAGATATACTTTGAAAGCCGCAGGTTATATCAATCATGACATCAGTAATGGATAGTGGAAACTCGTCTTTAGGGCTAGCTGCATTAAGATCGTGGTAGTCAATACAGATCCAAATTTTTTTTATTCTTTTTAAGAATGGGGACAATGTTAGCAACCCGATCCAGATGTGCTCTACCCATACAAAATCACATTCGATGAGTTTATTAACTTCAGCTTCAATGCTTCCATGATGTCAGGGCGAATCGCTGTTGTTTGTTGTTTCACCGGCTTAATGTCAGGTTTAATGTTTAAACGATGCATGACTATTTGCGGATCGGGACCAGGCATATCTTCATAATTCATGCAAAAATATCGATATACTCTCGTATAAGAGCTATCAATTCTTCTCTTTTGTGAATGATAGACTTTCACTTATAGAGATGGGTTTAGGGTGATCTCGACTACCCACATCGACCTGAATTACCCTATCCTCAGTGGTGGTTCATGTTGTTCAAATCATTTTTCCCACGAGATCGAGTTGCTGAGCCCATGGCTCAGTGTCAAACGTTTTAATAGCCTCTTCATACTCCAATTGATCGATTGAAGTCATATTGATGAAGAGGTCTTTGAAGAGCACCACCACACTGACATCTGATTCCCACTGAGATAAAGTGGAGGAATATGTCGGGAAAGATTTGCCTTCTTTGGACGGAAGCGGAGTGGGAGGTTGTAACATGTCCCAATCCCCTACGTGTTTTATCATAAAAATTTGCTGGCTTCCTTTCGGCATGAAAGTCCGTAGAAGACCACGTCGTCCCCTTTCAAAGTTCAAGCCATTCCCACGCTGTAAATTGTACCCTATTTTTCTCATCATACTGTGTGCTGATCGTGCATAATGAAAAATTACGGGGGCTTTGAAACCGAATTCGAGTCTGTAACTATAGATATTCGAGGTTGGACCCTACCGAATACCATAGGCGATTGACTCCTTTGGATGGAGGGATCACAAATACTGAGCCTTCTCCACTCTCTACAGGTATACTTGTCCACGCTTATCATGGACAAGGGCATGTGCAAAGAGGTATCGTCAACATTCACAAGATAATCAAAAGGACATTTTCATTGATCACCCTTTCTCCATCACCCCGGATGGGATGGTACAATTAGGATCGTTAAAATACACTTTAATTGGTTTGAAAGCAAGAGTAGCTAGCGTGTCTTCTTCTCCAATTTCGCATCATTGTCGCTATCGTTGTCTTCAAGCAACGGTTCTTTTTAGCCCAAAGGCCTATCACTCTAGTTTTGATGATAATTAACTCATGTAGTTATAGTACTCATGATCTTATGTTTAATAAGTTTCAGATATTTGTTCAAGATCTTAGTTGGTGTTTAGCTTCAACGAAAGATTTGAAGTCACGTTTTGAAGATAGCACGTGTTTGATTCAAGAGCTCGCACATCAAGATCTTATCAAGTACTTAAGGGGAATCTAGCTCATAGATCAAAGTTTGGACCAAGTCAAGAAGGAGAAGAAGATTTTCAAAGAAGATTTTCAAGAAGACTTGTGTCATGTTTGTAAGTGTTAAGATTTTATTTTTAGATAAAATATAAATGATAGATTAGTTGTGAATTGCTCAAGCTCATACATATACACAAAAATTTATAAGTATTTTCATAAGAATAGTTTTGATTTTAGAAAATACTGTTTTGGTTTTGAGCTTCAAGTTATACATTCTTTGTTTCATGATTAGATTTCATCAAAACAAGTTTATATGATTTATATGTGTGCTTTGAATTTCATTCATACATATTGTTGTTCAATTTTATTTAGAAAAACTTATTTGATGTTTCTATATTATATATTTTGTATTTATCAAAATTTATTTTAGAGTTTATTGTGAAAAACATAGATATATCTTTTATGTGTGTATTGGTTTCTATTCATACACACTATGCTTCAAGATGAGTTTAAATATCTTATTTTTGTATTTGTACTAGTTTATAGAAAAATCGTATTTTCCTTTAGAAGTTTGATTTTTGGAAAAAAACCGGTTTTAGTTTAAAGCTTAACTTCTATATCACAAAAATAGTTCAAAATTTTAAAATATGTGTTGAATTTTAATCACACATATTTTCTTCTTCAAATATTTATAAAACTTATTTTTTTGAATTTTATGTGATTTTATGAGATTTTATGGGCATTTAAAAGACCAAGTTTCAAAACCCTAAAACCTAACCTGAGACACTGGCGGTCGACCGACCAGTCGACGGACCAGATCTCGATCGACCGGGCTGTTGACCTATGTGCCAAAACGTGCACATGCTCTGGCCATTGGGCCGATCGACCGTGCCAGAGAGTTCACTCTCTAGTTCTGGTTTCAGTCGACCGACAAGCAAATTGCCATGGGATGGTCAACCGGCCGGTCGATCGACAGCCCCAACGGTCAGAAATCTGACCGCTGGCCGACAAGCCATTCTGGGCCTGTTCTGAATGCCAACGGCTATATTTCTGAACCCTATAAAAAGGGGTTCTGTTGGCCAGTTTTCTACAAGATTTGAAGAGGATTATTGAGCTGGTTTTTTCCACCTTTCTCATGGGTTTTCCAACAATTTTTGGCGCTTAAATTCTATATCAAAAAGAGTGTTTACAAGAGTGATTCTCTTGTGTTTTTCAAAAAGGATTTCTTGAGTTTTTCCTCCACAAATCTATCCTTGTTTTTCTCACAATAACTTGAGTTTTCCATTGCCATATCTATCATATAGGAGCTTTGTTGTGAGAATATTTTTAGTGATCGAAGTGTAGAGATCACCAAGGTATCATCATTGTATTTTAGGAGGCAAACTTGTGGGTTCACATTTTGTAGAGTTCTTGAGGAGGTCATTGTAGAGGTGCGTCCTCAGCAAGCTAAAATGCTTGCATGTGTTGTTCTTATGGGAACAAGAGAAGGAATTGTGAGTCCGAAGTTATAGTATGAACTCGTTGTAGGTGTTGCGGCACCGAGTGATCTTGTGGATCATTATAGTAGAAATCCTTCATAGTGGTGAAGGCAGGAACGTAAAGCAAGTGTGCTCGAATCTCAAAATAATTCTTCCGTATTTGTGATTGCACATCTCACTCACTCTCTCTCACTTGTGTTTATAAATATATTGCATGCTTATATTGTTTATCTTTTTATATACTTGATATACTTGTGCTTTATCGATATATGCTTTGGATTGTTTGCTCACATTTATATTTAACCAAGAGAGCCATAGTGGCACCTCAACTCTTAATCTAAAGGAATCTTGAGGAGATAGTCCAGAACTCTTCACCGGAATTCGGCTATACTCTTGTGTTATACTTTATGTGTTAGCTTAATAGTTTTTATTTACATAGATAGTTTTTAATTCCGCATTAGTTTGCATTAGATTAGCTAGTACGCCTATTCACACCCCCATCTTGATGATTTCAATTGGTATCAGAATTTGGTGCTCTTGATTTGGGTCTAACAATCTTGACTTAAAGATCCTCATTATAGCTAATCACTATATTTGTTTACACACACATATAGATTTCATGACACCTCTCATGTTTGATATTCTTAACATCCAAATTTGGAAAGTTAAGATGTCAACATACCTCAAAGCCCTAGGAATTCATGTTTATTTTTTCACCATTAAAGATTCTTATTTTTTAAATGGCAAAAAAATTGAGGCTAATGCAAAAATCCTTCATACTTTAAAGAATACCCTAAATATGATGAATATTTTCTAGAATTTCTAACTTTGATTCGACTTTTGTAGTATGAAACACACTTGTCTTCCTTAGAGAACAAAAGCAATACTATATGAGGAGTGACTCGGATGATGGAAGTGATGCTTCCAACATGAGTTTCATGGTCCAAAGGATGACCCCCTTGAGGTAAATTTCGAATCTGAGTTAGAAGAAGATATTAATATGTCTTATGATGAGCTTGCATCTTTTTGTCAAAACTTCTTGAAAATATGATTCACCAAAAATTGAAAATAATAAATTGAAGAAGGAAAACACTTTTTGTTAAAATAAAATGATTATTTTAAAAATAAACTTGAATGTGTTTCAAAAGAAAATGAATTTTTGAAAAGGGAGAATATTTCTTTGTCATCAAAATTAAATGACATTTGTGAAGGAAACAATTCATTGAAACATAAAATCATTTTGGTGCAAAAAGAAAAGGAGATTGTTTTGAAAGAATATAACTCTTTGAAAAAGAAAATTATTTTAAAAGAAAAAGAAAATATTTCTAAAAAAAAAAGATTGTTGATTCTCATACTCATGTCTCTTCTTCCAAAATTAATAATGATATTTATTCT